>CAJQUN010002533.1:0-25457 GCA_907163345.1 Haberlea rhodopensis | reverse complement strand
ATACAATGAACGAGAAAGGGAGAAGAGAGAAAAAAAGTTGCAACCAATGTTTATGATAAGTAATAATCCTTTCATTATCATGGCTAACATACTACAAAACATTTTTTGTAACAATCGTCGGAGGAGTTTTCTATGTTCGACACAAGCAGATACGATATATTTTAAAATTTCTACCTTTATTGCTTGATAGTATATTCTATAGTTAGCTATAGCTATGGATATATATTCAGCATGAAAATACTTGGATATGTATTAGTTATCCAACACCGCAAAATAAATAAATCAAACATTGTTTTTTTTAAGAAAACCGATTGTCAGTTAAGTATGCATAAATCCTATAACATCAGCCGATGGTTTGTAGCTTATCTAACACCGATCGCCAATTGTCACCAAGATACCTCGTGTTCGAGTCTCCCGTTAGTTGTAATAGTTGTTCAAAAAAAATATCTCTATATCAGAAGGAAACAAATCTAATAATTATATTATGATCATTTTTTGAACTTATTCGCCACAAATCATAAATACATTCATGTCATTGACAAACGAGCAAAATATAATTTATCGTTCAATTTTAGAGGCCAAATTAAGTCTCTCTTTTTTTTTTTTTTTGAAGAAAAATAAATGGAATAATGAAGAAAATTGCATGCAGCAGCATTTGTTTTATCGTAAATTACTCTTTATTGTAACTAAAATGAAAACTTTTTAAGTCTCTTTTCCATGACCACAAAAACCTCAACAATTAGTTACTCTGCATCAAGTGTGTGAGTAACTTACAGAACACTGCTTCATGCATCTGTTCAGTATGCTTAGAATACAAATTTAACTCATTTTAGTTCCTTTAAAATAAATTTATTTTCAAATAACTGAAGTTCTTATACACTAGCACGTACGCACGAGTACACGCCAAACCGGTATTCAAAATTTAGGAGTAGACATACTCAACTTTCCTACCTAAATGCTTTCTTAGCAATTATTATTAAGAAAATAGTTAATATGATCTTATCCACAACTTTGATTTGAAGTTCAAGATGCTCTTCTTGCAGTAATTTCAAGCCACTCCATTGTGACACTCTTGGCCTCTCCAGTGCCAATTCAGAGAGCACGGTCCCAGATTAGCTAAATGAACCAAACAAGAAAAGAAAGGAGTTCAGGGAACTCCAAGAAATTGGCAAGAAGAAGACCGACAGAATGAAGAGAACAAACCTGAGCACAAATGCCAAAGACCTTGACACACCGAAGAGAACAGTATAGTATCTGTTGACAATATTATCAGAATGATAATGCGTCGTATCAGTTTTCTTTATCTTCTTGGGAAGATAAAAGTATTCAGAATAACAGTGATAGATTTCATACCTCGCTTCTGTTAAACATAATGATTGAGCAACACTCCACTATGAGCATCTACATTTGGCCATGGGTTTTTCACCTACAAAACTCAGATCCAAGAAAAAAAATTGTCAGATCGAGCAACGATAACAAAGGTAATAAGCAACAAGCACTAGAATAGTAGCACGAGACCAGAATGGGTCATTCGGTTGGGATTTCCTCTCATAACTTCTTTTAAATAAATGTTGTCTGTTTCTTTTTTTGTTTTCCTCCAACACATATCAAATCTTCATTTTCACACAAAATAGCTACCCAATCACTGAATTTTTTAATAATGTTTTCAAACAATTATAAACAATCATCCCTTACCTTGCCTAGTTCCAACAGAATAGGCGGCACAACTTCATAAAGATTTGAAACCTGCAAGGAAAATGAAGGAGATAAAGCAAAAAAATTAGACGGACACCACAGAAGAAAGTATTACAACATCCATGCCCCTAGGCTAAAAAAGGTAACCAGTTTAAATAGTGGATCATCAGGCAAGTGCTTCAGTGCAAATTCTCTCTGACATGTGTATCTTGGATCTGTCTTACGCAGAACCCCATCGTCCAAATCCAGGAACAACCTGTCGTATCAAAGTGAAAGATGAGAAACAAAATTCAAAGATATTTAATTAATTGAAGTTTTTTTCGTCCTATTCAAAAGACATCCTGCTAAGAGCATTAAAAACAAGAAAAGATTAACACAGAGAAAACAATGATAAACAATGAAAGCTAAAGCAATGAAGGGATTTTCGAAGACTGCGGTGGGGATCTCAGGAATCAGTCTAAAGTAACAAAGACACAAAACACTGTCTACAAGGTAAACCCATGTGTCTGTGGACCTGAGCATGTTAAAGGTAGATACTCTAGGCATTTGGTGCTCCATAACTAATATACAAGCTGTGTCACTAATCTGTTTCTCAGTAATACAAATAAGACAAACAGGGTTTTCACATAATCAATGCCAGACAATAGAAATTGAATACAAATCAAATAGAATTTCCCAGAAAGTTCAGTTCATTTGTGTCCGCAGGAAACGAAAAAAAAAAAAGGTTTAGGTTGCCAAACTAAGGCCAGGAAAAGGCACAGAATAAAACAAATCAGAGTTGCAATTATTTGTTTCAAGAGAAAATTGCCATAAAATTGCAGTCACAACCTATCAACTCAAGTTAAGTATAGGAAATGACACATTTCTTACATATCATAGTTATTCATCACGAGAAAATACTCATACATACACATAGAGATGGAGATTAAGACAATACAATCTACAGTATCATACTACCTTGCCCCATTCAATGTTTTCCAAATATAGTCTTGCAAATGCTCCTTGCTAACATTCTCCCCACATTCTTCTACTACAGATTTAATCCACAGTAAAACTTCCTGTAATACACAAAAATAAAAGCAAGTGTAAACGCCAGAAACATCCTGAGAACATTGTCTTTGATGTTACACTATCTAAACTAAAAGAAAAGGGCAAATCTGAGGGAATGAACTTTGTCTTAATATGAATGACTGCTCTTGCGAGTTATGATAGTCTGAAATAAAGTGCACAGTGTGGTCATTCAAAGGGCATCAAGTTTCAGAATTGTTTGCATAGAAAAGCCTACAAGAGAGTTATATGTGCATTGGTACTAACTACTAAGAGCAGCATGCTATCAAAGATGCACTAGTAAGGATAACTGAAAATACCAAAAGAAAACAGTAGAGAGCATTGTTAAATTACTTTAGGAAATCTGAGTATTTCCCTCTTCTAAGTTTTACAAAAACAAGGGCACCATTGTTTCTCTGTCTTTCTGAATCATAAATTGAAATCTTTACTACTTTTTTCCGAAGAGTTTGGCATGTACTTTTTCTTTTTCCAAGAAAAAAAATCAAATTTTGAGGGAATTTTTTCCATCCAACATGATAATATAAAACTAAAATGTTAACCTCATCATAAGAGAGATGACCCCACTCTCAGGGAAACAAATGTTAATTAAAATTCAGTCACACAATCAAGCAAAATTCAACATCAATTTTTCTTCATTTAGATCAGTAAAAAACTCTATTTATAGATGATTTCATTAATATTTTAAATAGTTGCCAATGAACACCAAATTTGCTCTGCTCTAAAATGATTACCCATCGAACAGGCACTATCCATTGTACACAAATTACCCTCAGAAAATCACAAATACATCTACCTCCTGAAAAGGATTATAAGTTTGACCATGGAACCATATGCGCCTTCGTTTCACTCTGTAGCAAGGAATTAATAACCATATTCAAGGCGAATTTGGTGAATTTCAGCAAATTCACATCCAGCAGGCTCACGGGACCAAGTCACAACAGTTTTAGAGCCAAACATCCTCGCAAAAATTTAAAATGACAAAAAAGAACGAGATTTAATTCTAATCAAATTGACAACAGGTCAAATCTCACGAACTGCAAAAATACAAACAGAATTATGCAAAGCACTGCTTTGCAGTGGCATAAGGTTTAAAACTTTGCGGCCTCAACCATCATGTTAGTAGTTATCTACAGTCATATATTCACTAGGAACATAAAAGGCAGAACAAGTATTTGATGAAATAAATTGGGTTTTGCAACAGCACAATATAGAAAGATATGTGGTTTCGTTAACTATACATTTTCTTCCAAAATAATAGGACACCTGGTCCCACAACTAAACACACACACACACACACACACACACAGAGAGAGAGGAGAAGAGAGACGAGAGAGAGAGAGAGAGAGAGAGAGAGAGAGAGAGAGAGAGAGAGAGAGAGAGAGTTAACACCTGATTTGCCAAGCCATGCAGTGGACCAGCTAACCCATTTAATGCAGCAGCAAATGAAAGATAAGGATCTGAAAGGGCACTGGCAACCTGTGCAAGTAAAATCAAGTGTCAGAGCAATACACCAAACTCTATTTCCACATGCTATATTGCACGAACAACTAAATATTTTAAGGATGTCAAACAAATATGCACTATCTAGCAGCTCATAGAGGTACCTTGAACCACATAAGCATTTGCATGTCGTGTGTTCAGTAGCAATTACCAAATATATAGAGGAATAAGTAACTTACTAGGTGACCCGTGTGAGCACTAACATTCCGCCTTCATGATCACTACAGCAAATAAAAATTGTCCAAAAATAAACGATTCTAGATTTAATAGGAACATATGATATGTTTTCAATGTATATGAGACTGAATACTAAAACACACCTATGAATGGTAAGATAAAGTCTCATAAGCTCCAGCATGGCAGGATTATCAAAACCTAGCATGTGGGCAAAATTTCCACATAATCATAATCTAGAGAGTCGTCCATCGGTACAACTCTCCTTTTTTGTACATCCTTCACAAGTTCATAGAGTAAAAAGATCATCTGAATGAGTGAAATGATAGGAAGATAATTAGTTCGGAAGTATTATTCTAGCTCAATGTGATATAATCCAATAACCTGCGGTAGACATAAGAAGCCACAATTGGAACTTGAGCAATCAAACTAAGAGTCCTCATATGTTGGCTCCCAATACCTAAAAAAGGGCAAACCGTGGTATTTGAATGAAGAGCAATTTATTTTTTGCCAGAACCAAATTGCGACAAAACACTCACTTGGATTTGTGAATACCCTTCTCGTATGCTTTCTGAAATTCGCTTTGAACCTTGAGCAGTCACAGTAATGTGAAGACTCGGTCAATAACTACTTCGATAAAATTCAAGAATACCCTTTTACATAGTTTGATACTTTGACATCAATAAACATGATCGATAGTTATACTGGTCTGAAACGACTAGACCAACAAAAAAAGCACTTAATAACGTAAACATATACACATGGAAAGAAACATTATCAAAGAACACATTGAAGAGAAGGGACACAATCTAATGATGGCCCAACCATTTACGTGGTCTGGCTAAAGGATATATAAGTCCATAGTCAAACAATGGAGCAGTAAGTTGGCAGGAAAATAGGCCGAAGCAATCGAGAATCTAAACATATGTGGACATAGTAAACTAAAAATAAGTGAGCAAAAGCCGGTACAATCACTGAACCAACTCATGTTGGATAGAAGAAACAATCGGTTCACACTCAAACAAAAAAGATTAATCGACCAAGGAATTACTGCCAAAAACAAAAGTTCATTCCCAACTACACACTGAAGTTTTGCATAATCACTTCCTAAAGGGCATAGTTAACAGGATGGCTCAGATACATGCATCAGCAGTTCCAGACCTTGTAAGACATAACCAGACTGATATTATATACAAATGGAATAATCCTTTTATTTCAACAAGGCAATACGAACCCCCTACATCAATACAGATCTCCCCAGTTCTCTCAAGCTTGTGTAGCTGCTTTTTCTTTTTTCACTCTTCGGTTTCAGAAAGTGGTGAGAAAGACCTAATAATAGCTTAAAAACAAGATCACTTCCAAAATTTCTTTCATTTTATGGCCTTTCAAAAGAATGACTATCACGCAACTTACTCGATCACATTCAAACAAATCTAACCAATTATAAATTCTGAAAGCAACGAAAGAGTTGATGTGCAAGAAAACGACAAGTTAAGAAGCATTCAGAGAACTATGCATAAGATAGGTCATAAGCCACTCATCGAAAACTAAGCAACTCAAAAAATTGCAGTTAATCAATCCACCTGAAGTGCCATGACCCCGGCTGTAAACTGAGTCATAGGATGAGCGGTAACGGGTAAGGCATCAATGGTCTTATATACGTGATCTGCAATTACAAATGAGCATTTATCATGAAAATCTTTGCACAACATAGTTAACAAACACTACGGACGTATAACTTTAGCTTACTGGACAGATGTTAACTGGGGACCTATAACTTTAGCTTACTGGATAGAGAAACATATTGCCTGTATGCTTAAAATTCGAGTGAAAAGAACAGTGGGATAAATGAAGAAGACATTACTGAGGAAGTCAAGGAGAATGGAATATTTTCAACGATCATAAGGTGTTTTCCTAGTACAACCAAAATGAAGAGGTTGGTACACCTAGATTTTGGATGATGAACGAGAAGTTCTTGTTGAGAAGGCTGTTTATCATTTTGAAACTATATACTAATCAGCTAAAGACAAATTGAGAAATGTGTAACTGGAATAGTAGTTCGGCTTCTCAATTCCTTTGATAACGAGTCCACTTGATCTTTTGTTGGAACCTGGATAAATTAAGAAGACAACAGAAAAGAATAGCCTTTACAAAAAAGTCAAAGAGGGCAGAGAAAATGAAACAAAATGAGTTGTTACGAGGAGCTCGACAACTAGCCAACTTTAAACAAGCTGCTACATGTTTGCTTAGGTGCACAAACAAAACATGATGTCAACCAAAACACAGCTTTGCAATTTCAACAAAATAAAATCACCACGTAAACTAAGAGATAAGAAATAGCATTGATACTGCTCGTGACCCACCTTTCCTGTTAAAAGAAGCCACAAGAGACCCTCAGGCAATGGTTCTCCACCAGGCTTTGCTGCAGGTAACACATTCTGACATTCCGGAATGGACATGCCCCGGAAGCGAATTCTGATAAAATTAAATGAACACACAGTAACATTGTACTCCATTTATTGTCAAAGAATTATAAAATTCTGCTATATTTGTTCAAGAACTGCAGGATAACTTGGATCTTAAACTGAGACCAGGGAGAGCACCCTTCTGGATCAAGCAACGAGGTTTCCCACAATAATCCAGTCATGCCTCTCATACCACCAAGTACCTTCAGAAATGTAGCAGACAATCATAAGTACCTAAAATTATCAAGTTACCCGAAATGAACAAAAAAAAGAAAATTAAGGAAGAGAGTAAGAAAGAAAATGTGTACCATATCAACAGTGATGTTACCCAACTGAACCTTCCATGTTCTTTCTTAAGTTTTTTTAGGCGCTCCTGTGACAAACAAGTAAGGATTATGATGTAAACATCAACACCGCCAAAAGACCCTTCTATGTTTCTAAAAAAATATTCTTCTATCACTGTAATAGTATAGTTATAATAAAACGAGAAAAACAGGCATATATTTATATATAGTATATATCTTGCTTTTTATGTTCTCATTTTTTTAATATATATGTAGGTATGCAGTATGAATTTCAAACAAAGGCCATCGGCAATTTAAAAACAAGAGAGCATATTAATCCAGTTGGCAGTCGTAATAACTTGTTTATTCTAGAAAATGTACCTGTTGTTCTGGAATCAATTCCTTGAGCTGAGAATGAAGGTCCTACAGACGATCCAATTTATAAAATAAAGAGATAAAAATTAAGTTAAATATACGAAGAAAAAAAAGGCAATGATATATGATAGGTCTCGATCACAAAATTATATTTGAAAGAGAAAAAACTCAATGTCCTGAAATCCCGCATCCATCGTAAGCCAATTTGTTTTATGGCCTCTGTAAATTTATGTATGCCTTATATCACTTGTATAGAAATTTCAGCATCTGCAGAAGTATTTCAAACAGGCCTTATCCGCTTAATAAATAATACCTTTCCATGAAGAAAAACAGGAAAACGACAGTGGAATGGGGAAAAAAATGATAATCTCACAGCTTCACTCTTTGTAAGATGATACTGGCGATAGCAAGTAATCAAAAGTGCTGTTAAGCTGAAAAAGTAGCATAAATGCAGTGACAATTGGAATTTTTTCCTTCTCTCAAAATTTCTCCTCAACTTATAACTAAATTGAAAATTCTTCCTCAAATATCTAACTTGTTTTACTTTACAAAGGACCTATAGGGATATATATAGCCTTTATAGGTATCCATAAGGTAGTAGCTAACCCTTGGGGCGATGTAGGTAACTAGGTATCAGAGATAGAGTATAGCAGTAGCTCCCATAAGGGTGGGTTAATATAGTAAGGGTAAACCCTCACTCTATTTTCCTTAGTGAGCTATTTTTCCGCAGGACCTCCCCAACAGTATCGTCACCGCAATAGAGTTTAACCACCAAGTTCGGGATGGATTGATGTGGTTCCTCTACGCCTAGGACACCATACTGCATTATGTCCGAGGATAACAAAACATGAATTGCATATAATAATATTGGTTTTTTTATATCCTGCCTGCATCTATTTATCTGTTAGAACACAAATATTCCAAATCATGATTGACATCAATGCACAATACACTACACCCAGCATACAGCCATGCCCATTGGTTAGCCCAAAAAGCAATAGCATCACATGATACACAAAAGACTTACAAGATCAGAGGAGGTCTGGACTTGAAGCCAACGGATAGAACTGCGGAGACCTGGCTGTTGAACCTATAGCATACACAAACTCAAGTTCAGTAAATAGAACACAAAGTTCACAAAAATAGATCTTTGATATTGTATTAAGCAAGAGCCCATAGTTCATTTTTTAGTCTCTCTGTTGTGTCACCAACAAGAACCTCTTAAAGGATTTTTTTGTATGCTTGATTCATCAACAATCAAATTTATCAAAATCTTTTTTTCTTTTTAATTTCGAATTTGAACTTCAGTTTTTTTACACATTATGATTCAAATTTACCATAACTATATGATTCTTACTGAACGTGTTTCATCTTTTACTGGCTTGCGAGAATTAATATCATAAGCTACGACAATGAATCCAACAGTGAAGAGAAACAGCATGAAATCACATAAGACCACATATTTTCCAATTTTTATACTTATGGTAAATGAAAACCAGAAGAATAGCTGTCAGGGTCCAGGAACAATCTAGTTCAGATGCTCAGGCATCTAAAAAAAAAAGGTAATAATTTATTCAATGTAGGTTCGCTTCTCAAAATATATCGACTTGCGGCTCAAATTAATTCCTGGTCCAAATACTCACAGCACGCGACCGCAGCTTGGATAACAGAGAAACGCTCCTATAGAACACCATCGTTCAGTATAAACAAAATCGCTGCACCACAAAATTATCACCAAAAATCAGAATATAATTACTCAATAAAACACAAAAAAGAAAATAATCAATTTTCTCTTTTTTACGAATAAAACCAGCAAAAAACTCAGCCTTACATTTGTTCTAGAAACTTGTTTTACTAAATTTTCAGCAGATCAACAAAAAAAACGCAAGAATTGAAGTAAGTATTAAGCCAAATTCATACGGGGTCTGGCAGCAGAATCGCCACTAAGTTAGTTCTAAAGAGAGGAATAAATCAAATAATTGTCTGTTGATACAGTTTCATCCGCAATAATAAAGTGGAAGATTGGAAATGCTTACGCTGTAGTTGGAATGGAGAGATCTAATGATTCGTGAATGAACTAATATTCCGTTATTTAAAAGAGCTATATTAGCATTAGATCAATGGCTACAAGTAGTAGCGACCATCAAGTACGCGAGGGGAGACCTGCTGCTATTCAATCCAAACAAATCTGTAATTAATATCGAGAGATTTTGAAAAATAATTTTGATCAAAATTAAAGGTTTTTTTTTTGTAAGATAATCTTCAAACATATAAAAAAAAACAGGTAAATTTTTACATAGACCAAGTGTGGTTCCGATCACAACACATTCAAAGATATATATATATATTTGTGGGTGTTGTACATTAATTTTAAACCTCCACCCGATGGGTTTTTTAATAATTAACCCGAAAAAAATATTTATTTAACAAAATAACCTAAATTTTTTTTTTATCAAAATGACCGAAGTCGCCATCTGAGATGGCGACTTCAGTACAATTTTTTTTTTATTGAAGTCGACATCTCAGATGGAGACTTCAGTACAAATTTTTTTTTTTTAAGTCGCCATCTCAAATGGCGATTTCAAATAATTTTTTTTATTTTTAGTGTGGAAGTCGCCATGGAAGTCGCCATATATATTATATTTATTTATTTGTATTTATATATGTAGAAGTTGTCATATCAAATGTCGTCTTCCATATATATGACAACTTCTATGTATGTTAAGTAATTACATCAATTATGGAATACTAAATAAAATCTATTTTTACTATAAGTGTATGTTTATATAAAAGGACATAAAAAATTAATTTACGGAGTATTAGATAATTTTACACTTTCTTTTTCTTTTTCTTTCTGTTGTGGGATGCAATTCGTTGTCTACTTATTCAATATTATACAAAGATTTAAAAAAAATACACATTTCAACTTTCACTAAAGGATCGTGCTTTCCTATGATGCACGGATACTGATATTAATTTTGAATTAATATAGTGTGTTATCTATTATTATTATTATAACTACCACTGTTTTAGTAATTTGTACTTATAAATTTGAATCTCAGATGACGACTTCCTTATAAAAAAATTGATAGTTAAATTTGAATCTCAGATGGCGACTTCATTATAAAAAACTGATATAATAATAATAATAATAGATAACACAATATATTAATTCAAATTAATATATCACATTATAAGTATACTGAAAAAAAATAAAAGATATAATTTAATAACATTGTCCATCCCACTTCCATTATATATATTTTTATCGTGATTTATCATTATATTATTATTTTAACTAGCTCTTATAAATGTTATTTTATAATTAATAAATTATTATATTAGTATAATATGATATTATTATTATTTTTTAAAGAAAAATATGATATTGTTATTATTATATTAAAAAATTAGTTTCCATAGTACAAAGTGAACCATGTCGTGTCAATGTCGCCGTATCAATGTCCGTGCATCATAGCAAAGCACGATCTTTTGTGAAAGTTGTTGAAACGTGTATTTTTTTAAATCTTTGTATAATATTGAATAAGTAGACAACGAAATTGCATCCCAGAAAGAAAAAGAAAATAAGAAAGTGTAAAATATTATCTAATACTCCGTAAATTAATTTTTTTGTCCTATTATATAAACATACACTTATAGTAAAAATAGATTTTATTTAGCCTTCCATAATTGATGTAATTACTTAACATACATAGAAGTTGCCATATATATGGAAGACGATATTTGATATGACAACCTCTACATATATAAATAATAAATAAATATATATATATATATATAAATATATATGGAAGTCGCCACATTAAAAATAAAAAATTATATTGAAGTCGCCATCTGAGGTGACGACTTCAATAAAAAAAAATTTTTGTACTGAAGTCGCCATCTGGGATGGCGACTTCGGTCATTTTGATAAAAAAAAAATTTAGGTTATTTTGTTAAATAAATATTTTTTTAGGTTAAATTATTAAAAAACCCTCCACCCGATCCATATAAAAATTTCTCTCAAAAAATAAAAGCAAAAACAATGATATAAATTAAAAAATATTATATTTCAAAAACATTATCAAACAAATGTCATTTATTTAAATAATTAACTATTTATTTAATTAAATTTGTTTAATAGGAATAAAAAAATATGTATATACATATATCAATTTTTTTGTAAAAAGTTTATATATCAAGAAAATTAAATACAAATATTTGGAAAAAAAATGTTCATGAGGTAAGTTCTAATTGGGAAAAAGAAATATCATAGAAAATAGGAACGAAAATCCAAATATAAAGAGGCAATGTTCTATTTTTCTCATTGTTTTACGCATGTTGGGGGACAGGCCCGGTTGAGGCGGTCACACTTCATCCTGATTGGCTGATCCAACTCCGTTCGTTTTTCAACAAAACTAAGGGATAAAAAGTGGAATGATCATAATTTGCGTTCAACATGCGGGCCTCTATCTCCAAGATTGCTGAATGGAAGTCTGGTATAAGAAATTTCAGCTCCGTAAGTTGTTCTTCCCCTTATTATTATATTTTGACAGTTTTGTGTTGCATTTTATTTTAGTGAAACATAACAAGAGTGTTGATTTGATTCGGCCTTGAGCAACAACGGTTGTTAATTATATTTGTTGGAAAATTTGAGTAAAAATGAAATATTGTTGGGTTTTGGTTGATTTTACTCCGGAGTAAAAGGGTTTACCCTAAGTTCATGTGATGATGGTAAATGGTCTTTTTATTTATGGATTTGATTGATTTATTCATTTAGTCTTGAATTTAGGTTTATAAATTCTTTTTGTGGTTGAAATACTGTTTTCTGTTTGGTATGATTAATGCTAATTTAAAATTTGATAGGAAAAGAGTCTAAATAAACAGTTCTTACTTGTAATTTCGAAGTTAATTATCCAAGTTAATCTCCTAGTTCTTATGCACTGCTACGTGTAAAGACAGGTTGCATTTACTCTGCAGAAGGCTCCTGCTTGCGCAACCCTTTAATGTAACCCTTGTTGTGGGACGCCTTAAAGCGTGAGTGCTCTTTAAGAATGCCTCTTACAAGCTGGAGTCTTTATCGACAAATGTTTACAATACTATGTCTAGCTCTGCCTCTTCCATAAAGCATGTGCCTCGTGCTTTGTGTTTGCACCTAAGCTTTACGGAATCTGTGTTTAAAATATGTATAGGGGGTTTTATGCATAACAATTATTTCTACTCAACTTATGATCACTGCTTAAGTAATAATCTGTCATTGATCCCAATCACTGATTATGAAAAGTAATATCTTTGTAGTAGCACAAGCCTACCAATATTTTATGTTGCCACTTTCGTAGTGGGCATCTATGCTTCACGATCATTTGAAGGTATTTTGCTTTGATGAAATTAATTGTAGAGGAAATTATTCAATTATTATAAAGGCCATTCCTTTATTTAGTAATTTCAGTTTGGAATTACTTGTCTTTATATGAACTAAGGTTCTCTAACTTTTTGTCTCTAAGTTTGGTGATTGAAACACATATTTTTCGTTTTTGTAATATAAAAAACTGAAAAATAATCACATATATTGTTTGATTTTCCTTTTATTATTCTTTAGTATCACTTTCACGGTCAGTCCTTATGTTTATGTTGGCTTCATGCCTTGTTATCATTGATTCTCTGCTAATTACACTAATTTTATTCAATGCGATTACAGGATAATTATTCTATCATCTCTGGCATTCTAAATAAATGCAGTTATGGTCCAGGTCTGAGAAGTGGTTGTATGAATAATACTGTGCCAAAGTTATATGCTACTCTATGTGAAAAACAAGCAGCAGATGCACCAAAAGATAATCCTACATCTGATATGTTAGTTGATTCGTTCGGGAGGCTACATACTTATTTAAGGATCTCATTGACAGAACGCTGTAATCTGCGATGCCTGTACTGTATGCCTGCTGAAGGTCTGGAACTTACTCCTAATACTCGACTTCTGTCTCAGACTGAAATCATACGTCTCGCTGATCTGTTTGTCAGTTCTGGGGTTACAAAAATTCGCCTCACTGGCGGGGGGAGCCAACCATCCGGAAGGATATTGAAGAAATTTGCTTAGAGCTGTCAAGTCTAAAGGGATTAAAAACTCTGGCAATGACCACCAATGGAATTATCCTGGCAAATAAACTTCAAAGACTAAGAGAATGTGGACTTAGCCTGCTGAATATAAGTTTAGACACATTGGTTCCTGCAAAGTTTGAATTCATGACTAGGCGTAAAGGCCATGAGAGAGTGATGAGATCAATTGATGCTGCTATTGAATTAGGATATAATCCTGTCAAAGTATTTTTTATAACATACTCAATATATCAATACTTTGCCTTTAGTTTCTTCTTTTAAATTTTGTGAGCTACTAAATAAAGTATCCAGCATTAATAGTTACAAATTTTCTGCTTTCAAGATCTTCAGCTTACAATCCATGTGCATATCTTTATATGTATTGTATTTCAGGTAAACTGTGTCGTTATGCGTGGATTCAATGACGATGAAATTTGTGATTTGTTGAGCTGACACGTGAGAAGCCGATCAATATACGGTTCATTGAGTTCATGCCTTTTGATGGGAATGTCTGGAATGTTAAGAAACTTGTACCTTACTCTGAAATGTTGGATATGTGGTAAGGTGGAAACCTGCATGTCCTATTTTTTTTTTTTTTTTAAATTCCTTACGCATGCGCATTCCTTAAATGGCTCAATATCACCAAGCAGGTTAAAAAATTTACAGGACTTCAAAGGATTCAGGATCATCCCACAGAAACAGCCAAGAACTCAGGATAGATGGGCATCTGGGTATGGTTTCTTTCATCACATCAATGACAGAGCATTTTTGTGCTGGTTGTAACAGGCTCAGGCTTCTAGCTGATGGGAACTTTAAA
The DNA here is from genome assembly GCA_907163345.1 of Haberlea rhodopensis. NCBI lineage: Eukaryota > Viridiplantae > Streptophyta > Magnoliopsida > Lamiales > Gesneriaceae > Haberlea > Haberlea rhodopensis. The sequence continues at coordinate 10,983 of CAJQUN010002533.1, read as the reverse complement.
GTTTGCCTTTTTGGTCCCTCAGAGGTATGATATTTTCTCACTTGTTATAGAGACATACTCATACACCTTAACGGCGATATTTTTGCTCTCATTTCGGTAATTTGCAGATATGTTTGTTTTTTTATGAAAAAAAAATGTCTCTACAGTTTGCTGCTGATTTTTTTGATACCAAACTAGTTTCATTGTATCCATTCTCACATAAAATCGTTGTTCTGAAATTATAAGCTCGAAATAATGTAGATTGCAATACATGATACAATGCGTAAATTACACTACTCATCTCATGATTCACCAGCTCAAGAATCAAAATAATTTTTAGATCCTCAAAAAGATTATTACAATAGAGGATGGTTAGTCTCTAAGTCACATAATCCTCCTAACCCCCTCCACGCACTGGCGCTCCGGCCGCAAATTGACGAGCTGGGTGCGCGTGCGACGCATTAAGGCGAATTAAGAATTTCTAGTTCGCGCTTTAAGAATTTCTAGTTCGCGCACTAAGAATTCCTAATTCGCGCACTAAGATTTTATAATTCGCGCACTAAGAATTCCTAATTTGCGCACTAAGATTTACTATGTGGCGCATTAAGTTACTAAGTCTTGTTAATCCTCCTTAATTCTCCGATTTTTTTATTTTTTTTTTTGTAATTATAAAAAAAATTCTCGATTTGGTTTTGGGTTTAGATGAATTTTCATGGTTTCTAGGTACTTCTGGTTGGTAAGGAAATTATATTATATGGTAAAGAGATAGATAATATTCACTATATGTAATGAATCATGAAAGACATAATAACATATGAAAGATTAAAATATGTGATAAAAGAAAGTAAAATAAATCTGTGATTTTGTAACATTGTTTCGGAGAGTAAATAATAATAATTTTGATATCTTAGTTTTTTGCATTAAATTAATAGAATGAACTTTATAAATAAAACTTTATTTTTATTGAGTTAATTTAAATGTTTATATTAATCATTTCATAAGGTAATAATATAATAAATTCGTACTATTACCAAACATGTTGAAATATATATGTACAATTTGGTTTCATTTTTCAAATTCGTTATTTATATCTTAAAATAAAACAAAATTTTGATACTTCGTTTCTTTTTCATTTTTCATTTCTAAAATATATTTTCGGAGAATCCTTACTAGAAGAAGCGATCATAACAAGATTCAAATTACGTTGTATCACTGACTATATATTTTGCAAAGCTGCAAATGTTAGATCCTTCAATAAAATCTAATTTTAATGCTTTTAAGAATGGTAAAGCTGCAAACACCAAGTTGTTAAGAACTTCATATTGTAAATTCGTAAAATAATATAATTTGTTAAAATATGATGTATATTATGTATGTTAACTTTATTTCATCAGTGTATGTATATATATATTTATTTATTTATTTATTTTAATAGGCGCATTAAGGCGTACCCGCATTCAAATATTTTTAAATTGACGCACTCGCGCATCCACATCCGCATCCGCATCCACTCGTGCATCGGACTTATGTGATCTACGTTAGTCTCAGAGTTTTGCTTCGAGTCACAGTTTGTATGTCCTTCAAGCCACATGATGCTTTTATTATTGATGTTCTCATTGATGGGGAAATTTTTTTTCAGAAAATATATTTACTATAGAACAGCCGGTCGGCAATTAAACATAGATTCGAAATACACGGGGAAAGCATTTCTTAAATGCCCAGATTTACTAATTTTGTACTCATTTATGGAAATTTTTTCATTTCTCTTCTTTTTTGCTTGTTAATGTATTTTACGAGTTTGAACACATCAATAAATGTACAGCACTTCATAGATGTTATATTTTTACAGCTTTCTAACATTGATCGAGGAACTTCTGTCATGATTTATTCATTGTGGCAGTAGATAATGGTTATAACTCAGCAGCAAGTGGCGTAATGTGTAGCTGTGTGGACAAATTTCTTTTGTCTCTTCATATTATCTAATGAAATTATTGTGGGTTAAAACTGTTGAATTATCTTCTCATCTAAAAGATCGAGTCTATAGAGAGATTTAACAATTTATTATTTATTCTCTAACACTCCATCTCACTTATTGGTCGGTTTGTTCCTAGTTTTGGAGACTCACCAAGTGGATATTTCATGTGAGTGAAGTTGTTGTTTATGAGTTTTGAACTCATGACCTCGGTGTTAATCAGAGGCTCTGATACCATGTTGAATTGTTGTCTCATCTAAAAAGCTCGAGTTTATAGAGAGATTGGATAATTTATTATTCATTATCTAACAAAAACTTTGTGACATCATTCAAAGGTTGTTCCTCCTATGCGTCATCATTGAAACCAATGCTCTGGAGTATGGCATTGGCAGCTGTCTCCAACTAAATGACCCTCAGGAGTAGTTGGCTTGGGATTAATTGCATGTTTCATTACAAATTTGGCATTTTGTGACATGGGCCTTTGTTATTAGAATTAATCTCTGCTCTCATGAAAGTTAAGTTTACAAATATCATTCACATGAGAATTTGTTCTGTCAGGTCAGCTTGAGGGAGCCTTTGCGTCTTGGTGTTGAAGATAATGAACTGAAGGAAATTATAGGATCAGCGGTATGCAACTCTGGTTGTATTGATAATGCTGCAAAGGCCCAAACTTCAATATCCAGACCACTCCGACTTATGGGATTTTTAAGCTGGGTGGGTGGTTGGGTTTGAATTTTGTGGCCATGTCCTTGTTTACGATTCTGAGTTTCATTATTGAGTTTTAAGTCCATACTTCGTGGCTTTAATATTTAAGCTTTGTTTCAACACCAGGTCCAGGACAAGCAGCTCATGCTGGATGTTAGACCTTGCAAAGACGCCAAATAGACCAATGATACATATTGGTGGCTAGGGATAGCTAATCCTTGTACATTATTCTGTATGTTATCATCTGTACTGAATTATTTTACTTGGAGCTTTTAGAGTTGCGTTTCCTTGTGCCACTCAACAGAAAAGGATGCCCACACTTGTTCTTCTCCAATGAAAAAATGGTCCATCAGATTCAACCAACCTTTTTGATTTTTAGTAAATGAAATGTTGTTAATATCATCCCAAAAAATTTAGGCCTTATCAGAGTTGTGAGAATTTCCTGTTTGTCAAAATTTTACACGATCTGTCCATTTAAGTAAGGCCAGCATGAATACTCCACTGGACAGCTACGTCGAGCAGGCACATGCACTAGAATACTTGAGAATTGCCTGTTTTCAAAATTTTGCACGCTCCGTCCATTTAAGTAAAAGCCAGCACGAGCAGGCACATGCACTAGAATACTTATAGATAGAATTATGGTATCTTATTCAACTTTATACATATCTCGGTGGGGTCTTTCCATCTCCTTTTGCCTCATGTATTGATAGTAGTTAAACAACACATCAATGTAATGTCCACTTTCATTGGCCCTTTTGCAATCTCTATTTGATGATTGCTGCTTCTATCAATCTCATCGGAAATGCTTTTTTCTTTTTCTTTTTTCTTTTTTTGTTCATTTCTTGTTTTTTTTTAACTGCCAGTACAAAATAAAATTTCAACACAACTCAATTTAAGCAAATTTCTGTAGCTTTCCTATCTTGTTTTATTTGCAAGAAGAAGTCAATTTTTCAACATGCCCACTCTCAATTTAAGTGGATGAAAATTTCTCAACGGCAGAATTTGTTTATCTGAAATTTCAGGTCTTCTAGCTGGATTTCTTTTTTAAAGAAAGCAATATCTTTCTTTTTTATGTATTTGATTAAAATTGCAGTCTGATAGCAGTCTTATAGATTTAAGGACATCAGTAGTGCACCTAATCACAGTATCCTTGAAATGCAATTTGAGGAAAAAATTTCTAAATTTTCTTTTTATGGATCCTTTTACATTCCCCCTGATCAAAGAAACACTAAATTTAAATTAATTTTGAACTTTAGCACATTATGTGCTTCTGGGTCATATGACCTGCAACTGAAGATTCTGCTATTTGATTGTGTGGTCATCTCTCGGCTCTTCTTCTCATTTCCTGATACACACGTTTTTTTTGCTCATCCCAATGTTTTTACTGACAATTGCTGTTTTTCTTTTCAAGTAGCAACTCTGACTTCAAGGGAATTGTGTGTAGCTGGCAATCATTCTTCCATATAGTGGATCATAAGTCGAACAAACAATAGGAAAGTAGGAGAGTAAAGACTGAATAGTAAAAAGAAAGAGCAAACAAAGGAAAATACTATGTATGAGGACATACTTCTGTGATACATACTGAGGCTGTGCCTGATTAGGCTGAATGTGACACAGAATTGCCACTGTAAAATAATCTTCATGTTTGTTGTATTTTGAACATCTGTAGTCACCAATTTTCTCCGAATCCCTTGTACATCTATGTGATCCTCTGTGAAGGAGGTGTGTTTCTAATTTTTTGTACGCGAAAGGAATACACTTCATGCTGTGACAATGGTCTTGATGGATACATGCAACCACCACACTAATAATTAGGTCTTATAAAATCCATTTATCCAGAAACAAGTCATTAATGTTCTGGAATAAGCGATATTGATTCAACTCAGAGCTTTTACTTCTGCATTGAGTACTGCTTTGGCTAGATCTTAAATGCATTATGTTATGTTTTCCCAAATGCTCTACATATAAAAGGCATCTCTTCTTGTTTTGAGGCGTTACCATTAAAATAATGCAAAGTGCAGCAATTGTTTGTTTGCATCTACTTCATGATCTCATATGGCATAGACATGAAACTATGATATCATGTTGTTTCTTTTTATGTATTTTGTTTAGTATTACTCTTTTTTGTTTTTCCATACGAAACCTGTTTTGGGTGAGATTTTCTCTATTTATTCCTTATCATGTTTTATTCCAAAGAGTCCATTGGGTAACCTTAAAAAGATTCGGTTTTACTATTTAGTTACTGATAAAATTCATTTGATCTTGTTGTATTTTACAGGAAACCAGGCAGACTACTTGGACGGGAGATTAATTTGAGAGTTACAGACTTCATAGTAACGTGCCTTTTGTCTAGTAAGATGGGTTAAACATATTGATGATTTCTATTAATATAGAGAGAGAGATCAATAGGTGAGTGAATACATCTAGTGAAAATCTATTTTTATGTATCAAGTGCAAGTGTTATAGAGAAGTCACCTTAGTCTAGTTGGCATGATCAAATGCGTAAGTACAAAATAGACTTCAGTAAATTATTGTACTTTAAAGCAAAATTATTTTTACATAAATGAAATTCACATAGGATAGAGACTGTATAAACACAAGTATACACTTGATTACTTGTTAATATAAATCACACGACTAGCGCTACCACCATACAAATAGCAAAAAACATCATGAATTGGATAGATTTCTATTCAATCTGAAGATGATTGTTGAACCTTTTGGTCAAATCTATACCATTCTGAATCAAACATGCATACCAATCTCTGGAACAGGGGGAGTTAAGTTCAATAATGGTGAAACACATGCCAAGGGAAATACCTCCATCCTTTTTTGACGGATCAACTGCACCTAAGACTTCCAGATAGAACATCCTAAATAGATCGAGTGCTAGTGACTAAGAAAGATTTGGATTTCCGTGGTCTCTAGGTCCCTCATATGACAGCCTCCTGCCCAGTGCTTTCTAGCAAACCTTGCAAGTCCAAAACGAGAAAACCATTCCAAATTTCATCAAATCATACCAAAAGCCTTTGTTCAATTCTAAATGCCGTCACCTCACAGCATGAGAAAATGAAGAGCAATATGTCTGCTCGACCGTGAATCATAGAAGTACAATCCCTTCCTACTCCTCTAAGAAAGTTGAAAATGAATGAATGAATATTAGAACTTTCCTTTTCTGCACACAAACTTGTGATATAATGACAGACGTTACAAGTTTTGAACTAGGAAAGTGGAATTTCACAAATGTATTGATTTGGGAAGATCTGAACGGAAGCAGAGGAAACCCATTCATATCATGAATAAACCCGTCCATGTCTCCAAAAAAGCCCAAAAGTGCATTTGGATTCTCGCCCCAAATTATTTCTTTGCTCTCCTTTATTCTATTTTAATTTGCAATGTAGGTACACTTGCTGATTTCATGTTCTTTCTTGGATTTCTTCCACATGTCTTTGGGGGAAATTTGGCGGATGGAATTGGCCACTTGCTTCTCACTTTCTTTTCTTTCCTCGGGTTTGCCTGTAAGTCTCTGAACTAGCTTTCTGAAATTTTCAACATCTGTCTTTATGATCTCTGGTGCAACTATGTGAATTATACGTATTTTGGGTTTGAGTTTAGAAATCGTGTGAGAGTCATTGTGCATAGCCAACTTAGTTGGTACTAAACTTTTGCTGCACAGATGTGACTTCATGTTATCTTCGAGGATAATACTGAAGTTTGTTTATGTGTAGGAGATGAAGGAATAAATAGATAGATGTTGGAGTGTGGTAGTTATATTGCCTCAATTTGATCTATCTATGCCATAGTACTTTAACAAGTAGATTGCCTAGTTGGATATGATGAAAGTCCAAATTAAGGGAGGAAAAAATATGTTTGCCTTTTGGTAATGATGATCAGATGCATTTTTCTTCGACGGGCTACCAACTCTAGTTTTTATATATCCGTACATATCCACCACAATGACCTTGAAATAATATTTTTGATTACAATACTTTGTCAACTAACAACCTCAAATGCTATGCCTATTAAAAATCTGTGTAGTTTACTTGCAGAAAACTAATTAAATTAGTCAATACTTATCTTAATGTAATTGTTCCATCATCTGTACAGGATTTTTTTTTTTTCATCTTACAGCAAGCCAACATTCTCTCTCTTTATATTTTCAATCTTATAGTCCTTTTATTTTATTTGCGACGTGATATTTTGATTCTTGAAAACTTGGAGATCTTTTTTGCACTTGTTCATGAACCTAAATAGATTTATATTATGTTGTTTTTTGCTCTTGTTCATGAACCTAAATAGATTTATATTGTATTGATTCTCCTTTGAGCATCTGATTCACAAAAGTCAATGATATTTTCAAGTAGATAAGCAATGTGAAAGCATGGCTGTCATCTTGCTGAGCATAGCAAATTAGCAACTTACCTAAACTTGCTAATATTTTATTCATTGACTTAAATATTGATTGTTCAGTTTCTTTTTTTTTTTGTTTATTCAAAGTATGTTGTTTGAAAGAGTATAGGATGGTTGTCTCCACGTTTCTTGTTGATATAGTACTGCTTTGACATTCCGAAAGTACTGCAAAATGTCTTGGTTTCACATAAAATGGAACAGAAAACTGAAAAACTGAAAGATCCAAATAGAGTTAAGGTTTGCCCTCACATCTGATTTAACCTCTAACATTGAATATGGAGTAAAACGAGCATGGGAATCCATCTGACCTGAAAACGTGATAATCTGGTCAGACCTAGCGAAAGTTGACATGATGAACCGTGGTTTGGTTTACCCGGGCTAGTCATCTGGGAGGATTTTCTGATTTTTAGGTTGGATCATGTAACCGGGATTTTTTTAATTCTGTGTGTGTGTTGTGGTAATCCACCTACGTTTTCCTCTGTTTTGGACACAAAAAGTGTACTCCAGTTTCAAAATGAGTGTGTGTTTTATTCGTTGCAGTCTATATGGTTGAATAGTTAGGTTTCTTTATTGGTTTAATGACTTTTAATCTGTTGTTTGCTCGACAATTTTCATGTAAAAATTTTTGCCCATTTTTGTTTGACTATTAAATTCTGGAAGGCCATTTTTGGATTGAGTGATAATGATTAGTAATCTTAGGTTTTTTTTTTTTAGTCCCGTGTTTGGTTTGCATGATTGAAAAAAAGTTTATCAGATTATATTATTCCATTTTATAACACAAATGACATATGTACCTTTCCCATCATTTTTATTATTTTTAAAAATTGAAATTCCGCCAAAAATTTAACTTATTTCTTCTAACTTAATTCTAAAAATTTGAAATTTCCCCCAAATTTTGAATTCAAATTTTCGAGGGCATTTTAATCATTTTACCAAAAAAATTAATGCACTATCTTATTCTTTGAAACCGAATATCATATAATTTATTATATTAATATTTTATCATTATCTCATAATTTAATCATTAAATTATTTATCACATCCTATAGCCAATTGATACCTGTTATTTTATTTTTTGGCCAGATGGAGTGTATGGGTAAAGATTAAAATAAGGTTCCAATGAATGCAAAAGGTGGGTTTACCAAAGAAAGAAATGTTGCGCAACGTTTGGGCATGTCATATAATATTTTACTAAGGAAACGCGTGCATTATGCCTTTAATTATAATATCATTATCGATGACTAAAATGCCTCCACTTCTAAACATTTTTTTAAAAAATAAAATAAAGAAACCAAGCATCTCAATTAATACATTACAAATATTATTTTTTTATGAAACCAAACCAATTTCTACACTCATTTAATGCACCACCAACAAATAATTAATGATTGTTGAATAGTTGCTAATGTCCAACCGATGTTTGATACTACGTTTAAGGGTAATTATCTTTGAGAGTAACTGAGTCATTGATGTGGAACATCCAATCATATCAATGACTGTGGCATCATGAAGGGCACTTCTAAGTACCTTCATGACAGATTAAATATTTTGATTTGAATATTTCAAATCAAGGATTGATGTACTTTAGGAGCAGTTGAATGTCATATTGCAACTCTGAATCCATCAATTCAATTAATTTTAGAGTATATTATAAAAATAATCGAGTTTAATTATATCTTAAGACTTTTTATATTAAGTTCATACTTTGTTGTAAGATTTGAAATTGTAATTTTGTAAAAGTTTTTAAATAACCAATCGATGAAACTAATAGTAATTTAAAATTTTGATAGTATGTTGTTAGTAGAAAAATTAAAACATCATATAGATAATATAAGTTTTTGGGATTCGATAATACAGTTTTGGGATTCGGATATTTTTCTCCATATTAAGAATTCTGATTAGTATTGCTATTTAAACCCTATTATAAAATATGGTTCGTACGTATCAAACCATTTGATGAGAATTTTGATATTTGCTTACATTCAAATTAGAGAGATATTATTATTTTTGTTTTTATTTCAAGTTCTAAAAACTAATTTCAGATCTCCCAACATAATTATTAGTTTATTATTCCAAAAATTAGATTATTTTATTTTACTGTAACATAAAAATAAAGAAACCAAGCATTCTACAAATATTTATTTTATGAAACCAAACCAAACCAAATTCATGACAAGTACACGTATGGTTTATCCGAGGTAAAAAAGTTCCAAACAAATATTATCATTGCTCGGGAAACATCAACTCAATTGGCGACGTAAATTGAGTTGGCATCTTCATTTGAATTCGCCAACATAGATTACTTTGTATAAACGGTTATATTTCTAGTTATTTTGTTAATTTTTTTATATTTTGGGTTATTTATTTTAAAAAAACCAGTTATTTGGTTATTGAATTTTAAAAACCTCTTTTTAAAAACTCTGCATGTGTTTAAAAAACTATTTTTTTTAAAACCCTACACGATCTTTTTGCGGTTAACATTAGTCCAACAAGGAATCTAAGGAAAAACCCCGCACAGCATAACAAGCAGTAAAATAATGAATAAGAACATAGAAAATTAAATTTTAAAATGCTAATTGCTGGTCATTTTTTTTATTGCGATGAAAAATCAATTTCAAGATTAAATATGTTAAAAATATAAAAAAAATAATAATAATAACGAAGAAACAAAAATTTTAAATGACTAAAACAACACAGTAGGCGAACAAAGAGAACCTTATTCGTAAAAGAATATATTCACACTCGGCATCTGTATCATCTGTAAGTTCCAATTATTGAAACCCACCTCCGCGGAGCACATCAATATCTCCGGCTGAGAGAACGAAGGAATCCGCCAACAGTCGACGAGAGGAAACGACTCGCTGCCGGCCGGGAATATCCGCCAGAGCGGCGGCCCAGCGGCTGATGCTGAGAGAACGAGCAGCTTGAAACTGTGTGATCTCTGAGTCTTTGAGAAACATTGGAAGACTGAGATAGAATCAAAATAAACGAGAGCTTGAACCAGAATGAACAGCGCCACTCTTAAACAATATGCTGCTGTTTTCTAACTCCATAGAATTAATGTAACGTAACAACAAAATAAAAACTTCAAGTAATTTATTATAAGTTTTATTTGAATTTATTAGAACAATAATGTTGGGGAATTTATAGGTGGATGGAAAGGAAAGAGGTTCTGGCGGCCGACCTCTTTGACTTGCTTTTGTAAATAAGTCTTGCATGGAATTTTAAGAGTCGTGAATACACAGTGTTCGTTGTGTTGTGATTAATAATTAATCTTTATTTATCCGCTAAAAAATTATATTTATTATTAACTTAAAATTATATTTTGATCCCTTAATTTTTTTTTTTCACTCCATTATTTATATTATATTTTTTTATCATCCTAAATAAAAGGTTCATGTCTAAATGAAATTGTGATATTGTGTAATATGTAACTATATTAAATATTTGTCATTAAATGTGATCTAAATTGAAATTTTTTTATTTCTTTCATTCTCATGCAAAGGATTTGACTCGATTCAAGACTCAATATAAATAAGTTAATTACAGATAATTAACATTTCTGTTTCGAGAAGGACATCGGCAATGAAGTTTCCAAGAAACATTGGTATGGGAATAATATTTAATTACTTTCCAAAGATAAACGGTAGTAAATGATTCTATTTAAAAAATAAATAAAATGTATATTGATTTTTTTACAAATGAATTTTTTTAGAGACAATTGTAAATAATCTCTAAATGTTGTTTTGATTTTCGATTTACTCTCTACTACAAAATTCTTTATAGATCACTACTTTTTCAAGTTTATTTTCTAATCACTCACCGGAGAGAAAGAAATTTCAAAATAAAGATATTTTTAACCTTAGATATATGATTTTTGGGCATGCTTTGCTTATTCTAAGCCTCGATCCGAAAAA
>CAJQUN010002532.1:0-25483 GCA_907163345.1 Haberlea rhodopensis | reverse complement strand
TTCGAGAAATTTCACATTTATGTATAGTTTTGTGATTTTACTAATAATTTTGTTTTGTTCGAATATCCGAAGTTATATGTCTTGAGTACATCATTTTTCTTGGTTGGAAGAGCTTTTTGAGCAATATTCACATTTAAGGACGTTTTTTTTTGTTTTTTGATAAATTTCGAATATTGTGCGAATATTCGAGCATATGTTTTCGTAAACAAATTCAATTTGTGGAATCTAACATCAAGTCTTGAGCACCATCATTTTCTTGGTTAGAAAAGTTTTTGAGAAATTTTCACAATTTTTGTAAGTTTTTTGATTTTTTTCATAAATTTCGACTTCGTGCGAATATTCGAGTATATGTCTTGAATATATAATTTCTTTTCTTCGTTGGAACAAGTTTTTTAGCAATTTTCGCAGGTAATGATGTTTTTTTTATTTTTTTTTTGATAAATTTCAATTTTGTGCGAATATTCGAGTATATGTTTTCTTAAACAATGCAATTTGTGGAATCTACCAAGTCTTGAGTACATCATTTTCTTGGTTGGAAGAAGTTTGATAGAAAATTTTCCCCCAATTTATGTAAGTTTTTGATTTTTTGATAAATTTCGATTCCGTCGAATATTGGTTGGAAGATGTTTTTGAGAAATTTTCACAATTTATGAAAGTTTTTTGTGATTTTTTTTGATATATTTTGAATTCGTGCGAGTATTCGAGTATATGTCTTGATACATCATTTCTTGGTTGGAACAACTTTTGGGCAATTTTCCTTTTTAAAGGATGTTTTTTTTATTTTATGATAAATTTGATTTCGGGCTAATATTCGAGTATATGTCTTCGTAAATAAATCAATTTGTGGAATTTTAACATCAAGTCTGAGTACATTGATTTTTTGGTTAGAAGAAGTTTTTTGAGAAATTTTCACAATTTACGTGAGTTTTTTGATTTTTTGATAAATTTCTTTTTCGTGCGAGTATTCAAGTACATATGTTTCGAGTACCTCATTTATCATTTTCTACGTTGGACAAGTTTTTGAGAAATTTTCACAGATATGATGTTTTTTTTTTTTTTTTTTTGATAAATTTTTTTTTCGATTTTGTGCGAATATTCTAGATATATGTTTTCGTAACTAATTCAATTTGTGGAATCTAACAAACATCAAGTCTTGAGTACATCATTTTCTTTGGTTGGAAGAAGTTTTTGAGAAATTTTCCCAATTTAAGTAAGTTTTTTTATTTTTTTTGATAAATTTCGATTTCATGCGAGTATTCGAGTATTGTTTTGAGTATACCATTTTCTTGGTTGGAACAACTTTTTGAGCAATTTTCCCCGTTAAGGATGTTTCAGTTTTTGATAAATTTTGATTTTATGCGAATATTCGAGTACATGTTTCATAAACAAAATCATTTTTGGAATTTAAGATCAGTTCTTGAGTACATCATTTTCTTGGTTAGATGAATTTTTTGAGAAATTTCACAAATAATGTATGTTTTGTGATTTTTTAAAAATTCTGTTTCGTTCGAGCATTCGAGTATATGTCTTAACATCATTTTCTTGGTTGGAACAAGTTTTTGAGCAATTTTAAACAGGTAAGTAGGCTTTTTTTATTTCTTTTTGATAAATTTCGATTTTGTGCGAATATTCGAGTATATATGTCTTAATAAACAAATTCAATTTGGGAATTTAACATCAACATAATTTTTTTTTGTTTGAAGAAGTTTTTGAGAAATTTTCACAATTTACGTAAGTTTTTTTAAATTTTTGATAATTTCGATTTCGTGCGAGCATTCGCGTATATGTCTTGAGTACATCATTTTCTTGGTTGGAACAATCTTTTGAGAAATATTCACAGTTAAGGACGTTATTTTTATTTTTTGATAAATTTCGATTTGTGCGAATATTCGTCTTCATAAACAAATTCATTTGGTGGAATTTGTTCTGAGTACATCATTTTCTTGGTTGGAACAAGTTTTTGAGCAATTTTCACAGGTAAGTATGTTTTTTGATAAATTTCGATTTTGTGCAATTATTAGTAAATGAAATCTTCGTAACTAATCATATTTTGGAATTAACATCAACTAAAATCGTTTTCTTGGTTGGATGAAGTTTTCGAGAAATTTCACAATTTATGTATGTTTTGTGATTTTTACAAAATTTTGTTTTGTTCGAATATCCGAGTTATATGTCTTGAGTACATCATTTTCTTGGTTGGAAGAGCTTTTTGAGCAATATTCACATTTAAGGACGTTTTTTTTTGTTTTTTTGATAAATTTCGAATATTGTGCGAATATTCGAGCATATGTTTTCGTAAACAAATTCAATTTGTGGAATCTAACATCAAGTCTTGAGCACATCATTTTCTTGGTTAGAAAAAGTTTTTGAGAAATTTTCAATTTTTGTAAGTTTTTTTGATTTTTTCATAAATTTCGACTTCGTGCGAATATTCGAGTATATCTTGAATATATACTTTATTTTCTTCTTCGTTGGAACAAGTTTTTTAGCATTTTCTCAGGTATGATGTTTTTTTTTTTAGTTTTTTGATAAATTTCAATTTTGTGCGAATATTCGAGTATATGTTTTCTTAAACAAATGCAATTTGTGGAATCTAACATCAAGTCTTGAGTACATCATTTTCTTTCTTGTTTGAGAGTTTGATAGAAAATTCCCAATTTATGTAAGTTTTTTGATTTTTTGATAAATTTCGATTCCGTGCGAATATTTGGTTGGAATGTTTTTGAGAAATTTTCACAATTTATGAAAGTTTTTTTGATTTTTTGATATATTTGAATTCGTGCGATTATTCGAGTATATGTCTTGAGTACAATCATTTCTTGGTTGGAACAACTTTTGGGCAATTTTCCTTTTTAAGGATGTTTTTTTATTTTATATAAATTTTTGATTTCGGGCTAATATTCGAGTATATGTCTTCGTAAATAATTCAATTTGTGGAATTTAACATCAAGTCTTGAGTACTTGATTTTTTTTGTTAGAAGAAGTTTTTGAGAAATTTTCACACAATTTACGTGAGTTTTTTGATTTTTTGATAATTTCTTTTTCGTGCGAGTATTCGTACATATGTTTCGAGTACCTCATTTTCTATTTTCTGTTGGAACAATTTTTTGAGAAATTTTCACAGAATGATGTTTTTTTTGTTTTTTTGATAATTTCGATTTTGTGCGAATATTCTAGTATATGTTTCGTAACTAATTCAATTTGTGGAATCTAACAAACTCAAGTCTTGAGTACATCATTTTCTTGGTTGGAAGAAGTTTTTGAGAAATTTTCCCAATTTAAGTAAGTTTTTTTATTTTTTTGATAAATTTCGATTTCATGCGAGTATTCGAGTATTGTTTTGAGTATACCATTTTCTTGGTTTGAACAACTTTTTGAGCAATTTCCCGTTAAGGATGTTTCAGTTTTTGATAAATTTTGATTTTATGCGAATATTCGAGTACATGTTTTCATAAACAAAATCAGTTTTTGGAATTTAAGATCAGTTCTTGAGTACATCATTTTCTTGGTTAGATGAAGTTTTTGAGAAATTTCACAAATAATGTATGTTTGGTGATTTTTTAAAAATTCTGTTTCGTTCGAGCATTCGAGTATATGTCTTGAATACATCATTTTCTTGGTTGGAACAAGTTTTTGAGCAATTTTAACAGGTAAGTAGGCTTTTTTTATTTCTTTTGATAAATTTCGATTTTGTGCGAATATTCGAGTATATATGTCTTAATAAACAAATTCAATTTGGGGAATTTAACATCAACATAATTTTTTTTGGTTTGAAGAAGTTTTGAGAAATTTTCACAATTTACGTAAGTTTTTTAATTTTTGATAAATTTCGATTTCGTGCGAGCATTCGCGTATATGTCTTGAGTACATCATTTTCTTGGTTGGAACAATCTTTTGAGAAATATTCACAGTTAAGGACGTTATTTTTTATTTTTTGATAAATTTCGATTTGTGCGAATATTCGTCTTCATAAACAAATTCATTTGGTGGAATTTGTTCTGAGTACATCATTTTCTTGGTTGGAACAATTTTTTGAGCAATTTTCACACAGTAGTTTTTTTTGATAAATTTCGATTTTGTGCGATTATTAGAGTATATTCCTTCGTAACAAATGAAATTTGTGGAATCTAACATCAAGTCTTGATTACAAATCGTTTTCTTGGTTGGATGAAGTTTTCGAGAAATTTCACAATTTATGTATGTTTTGTGATTTTTACAAAATTTTGTTTTGTTCGAATATCCGAGTTATATGTCTTGAGTACATCATTTTCTTGGTTGGAAGAGCTTTTTGAGCAATATTCACATTTAAGGACGTTTTTTTTGTTTTTTGATAAATTCGAATATTGTGCGAATATTCGAGCATATGTTTTCGTAAACAAATTCAATTGTGGAATCTAACATCAAGTCTTGAGCACATCATTTTCTTGGTTAGAAAAAGTTTTTGAGAAATTTTCACAAATTTTGTAAGTTTTTTGATTTTTTCATAAATTTCGACTTCGTGCGAATATTCGATATATAGTCTTGAATATATTTATCTTTCTTCGTTGGAACAAGTTTTTAGCAATTTTCGCAGGTAATGTTTTTTTTTTTTTTTTTTTTTGATAAATTTCAATTTTGTGCGAATATTCGAGTATATGTTTTCTTAAACAAATGCAATTTGTGGAATCTAACATCAAGTCTTGAGTACATCATTTTCTTGGTTGGAAGAAGTTTGATAGAAAATTTCCCAATTTATGTAAGTTTTTGATTTTTTGATAAATTTCGATTCCGTGCGAATATTTGGTTGGAAGATGTTTTTTGAGAAATTTTCACAATTTATGAAAGTTTTTTTGATTTTTTGATATATTTTGAATTCGTGCGAGTATTCGATTATATGTCTTGAGTACATCATTTCTCTTGGTTGGAACAACTTTTTGGGCAATTTTCCTTTTTTAAGGATGTTTTTTTTATTTTATGATAAATTTGGATTTCGGCTAATATTCGAGTATATGTCTTCGTAAATAAATTCAATTTGTGGAATTTAACATCAAGTCTTGAGTACTTGATTTTTTTGTTAGAAGAAGTTTTTGAGAAATTTTCACAATTTACGTGAGTCTTTTGATTTTTTGATAAATTTCTTTTTCGTGCGAGTATTCAAGTACATATGTTTCGAGTACCCTCATTTTCTACGTTGGAACAAGTTTTTGAGAAATTTTCACAGATAATGATGTTTTTTTTTGTTTTTTTGATAAATTTCGATTTTGTGCGAATATTCTTAGTATAGTTTTCGTAAACTAATTCAATTTGTGGAATCTACAAACATCAAGTCTTGAGTACATCATTTTCTTGGTTGGAAGAAGTTTTTGAGAAATTTTCCCAATTTAAGTAAGTTTTTTTATTTTTTTGATAAATTTCGATTTCATGCGAGTATTCGAGTATTGTTTTGAGTATACCATTTTCTTGGTTGGAACAACTTTTTGAGCAATTTTCCCGTTAAGGATGTTTCAGTTTTTGATAAATTTTGATTTTATGCGAATATCGAGTACATGTTTTCATAAACAAAATCAGTTTTTGGAATTTAAGATCAGTTCTTGAGTACATCATTTTCTTGGTTAGATGAAGTTTTTGATAAATTTCACAAATAATGTATGTTTTGTGATTTTTTAAAAATTCTGTTTCGTTCGAGCATTCGAGTATATGTCTTGAATACATCATTTTCTTGGTTGGAACAAGTTTTTGAGCAATTTTAACAGGTAAGTAGGCTTTTTTTATTTCTTTTGATAAATTTCGATTTTGTGCGAATATTCGAGTATATGTCTTAATAAACAAATTCAATTTGGGGAATTTAACATCAACATAATTTTTTTTGGTTTGAAGGTTTTTGAGAAATTTTCACAATTTACGTAAGTTTTTTAAATTTTTGATAAATTTCGATTTCGTGCGAGCATTCGCGTATATGTCTTGAGTACATCATTTTCTTGGTTGGAACAATCTTTTGAGAAATATTCACAGTTAAGGACGTTATTTTTATTTTTTGATAAATTTCGATTTGTGCGAATATTCGTCTTCATAAACAAATTCATTTGGTGAATTTGTTCTGAGTACATCATTTCTTGTTGGAACAAGTTTTTGAGCAATTTTCACAGGTAAGTATGTTTTTTTTGATAAATTTCGATTTTGTGCAATTATTAGAGTATATATTTCCTTCGTAACAAATGAAATTTGTGGAATCTAACATCAAGTCTTGATTACATCGTTTTCTTGGTTGGATGAATTTTCGAGAAATTTCACAATTTATGTATGTTTTTGTGATTTTTACAAATTTTGTTTTGTTCGAATATCCGAGTTATATGTCTTGAGTACATCATTTTCTTGGTTGGAAGAGCTTTTTGAGCAATATTCACATTTAGGACGTTTTTTTTGTTTTTTGATAAATTTCGAATATTGTGCGAATATTCGAGCATATGTTTTCGTAAACAAATTCAATTTGTGGAATCTAACATCAAGTCTTGAGCACATCATTTTCTGGTTAGAAAAAGTTTTTGAGAAATTTTCACAATTTTTGTAAGTTTTTTGATTTTTTCATAAATTTCGACTTCGTGCGAATATTCGAGTATATGTCTTGAATATATAACTTTCTTCGTGGAACAAGTTTTTTAGCAATTTTCTCAGGTAATGATGTTTTTTTTTTTTTTTTTTTGATAAATTTCAATTTTGTGCGAATATTCGAGTATATGTTTTCTTAAACAAATGCAATTTGTGGAATCTAACATCAAGTCTTGATACATCAGTCATTCATTGTTCTTGGTGAAAAGTTTGATAGAAAAATTTCCCATTTATGTAAGTTTTTGATTTTTTGATAAATTTCGATTCCGTGCGAATATTTGGTTGGAAGATGTTTTTGAGAAATTTTCACAATTTATGAAAGTTTTTTTGATTTTTTGATATATTTTGAATTCGTGCGAGTACGATTATAGTCTTGAGTAAATCATTTTCTTGGTTGGAACAACTTTTGGGCAATTTTCCCTTTTTTAAGGATGTTTTTTTTATTATGATAATTTTGGATTTCGGGCTAATATTCGAGTATATGTCTTCGTAAATAAATTCAATTTGTGGAATTTAACATCAAGTCTTGAGTACTTGATTTTTTTGGTTAAAGAAGTTTTTGAGAATTTTCACAATTTACGTGAGTCTTTTGATTTTTTGATAAAATTCTTTTTCGTGCGAGTATTCAAGTACATATGTTTCGAGTACCCTCATTTTCTACGTTGGAACAAGTTTTTTGAGAATTTTCACAATAATGATGTTTTTTTTTTTTTTGTTTTTTTGATAAATTTCGATTTTGTGCGAATATTCTAGTATATGTTTTCGTAACTAATTCAATTTGTGGAATCTAACAAACATCAAGTCTTGAGTACATCATTTTCTTGGTTGGAAGAAGTTTTTGAGAAATTTTCCCAATTTAATAAGTTTTTTTTATTTTTTTGATAATTTCGATTGATGCGAGTATTCGAGTATTGTTTTGAGTATAACCATTTTCTTGGTTGGAAAACTTTTTGAGCAATTTTTCCATTTTTCCGTTAAGGATGTTTCAGTTTTTGATAAATTTTGATTTTATGCGAATATTCGAGTACATGTTTTCATAAACAAAATCAGTTTTGGAATTTAAGATCAGTTCTTGAGTACATCATTTTCTTGTTTAGATGAAGTTTTTGATAATTTCACAAATAATGTATGTTTTGTGATTTTTTAAAATTCTGTTTCGTTCGAGCATTCGAGTATATGTCTTGAATACATCATTTTCTTGGTTGGAACAAGTTTTTGAGCAATTTTACAGGTAAGTAGGCTTTTTTTATTTCTTTTGATAAATTTCGATTTTGTGCGAATATTCGAGTATATATGTCTTAATAAACAAATTCAATTTGGGGAATTTAACATCAACATAATTTTTTTGGTTTGAAGAAGTTTTTGAGAAATTTTCACAATTTACGTAAGTTTTTTAAATTTTTGATAAATTTCGATTTCGTGCGAGCATTCGCGTATATGTCTTGAGTACATCATTTTCTTGGTTGGAACAATCTTTTGAGAAATATTCACAGTTAAGGACGTTATTTTTATTTTTTGATAAATTTCGATTTGTGCGAATATTCGTCTTCATAAACAAATTCATTTGGTGGAATTTGTTCTGAGTACATCATTTTCTTGGTTGGAACAAGTTTTTGAGCAATTTTCACAGGTAAGTATGTTTTTTTTTGATAAATTTCGATTTTTGTGAATTATTAGAGTATATTCCTTCGTAACAAATGAAATTTGTGGAATCTAACATCAAGTCTTGATTACATCGTTTTCTTGGTTGGATGAAGTTTTCGAGAAATTTCACAATTTATTATGTTTTTGTGATTACAAATTTGTTTTGTTCGAATATCCGAGTTATATGTCTTGATACATCATTTCTGGTTGGAAAGCTTTTTGAGCAATATTCACATTTAGGATGTTTTTTTTTTTTTTTGTTTTTTTTGATAAATTTCGAATATTTGTGCGAATATTCGACATATGTTTTTCGTAAACAAGCAATTTGTGAATCTAACATCAAGTCTTGAGTACACATCATTTTCTTGGTTGGAAGAAGTTGATAGAAAATTTCCCAATTTATGTAAGTTTTGATTTTTTGATAAATTTCGATTCCGTGCGAATATTTGGTTGGAAGATGTTTTTGAGAATTTTCACAATTTATGAAAGTTTTTTTGATTTTTTGATATATTTTGAATTCGTGCGAGTATTCGAGTATATGTCTTGAGTACATCATTTTCTTGGTTGGAACAACTTTTTGGGCAATTTTCCTTTTTAAGGATGTTTTTTTTATTTTATGATAAATTTGGATTTCGGGCTAATATTCGAGTATATGTCTTCGTAAATAAATTCAATTTGTGGAATTTAACATCAAGTCTTGAGTACTTGATTTTTTTGGTTAGAAGAAGTTTTTTGAGAATTTTCACAATTTACTGAGTCTTTTGATTTTTTGATAAATTTCTTTTTCGTGCGAGTATTCAAGTACATATGTTTCGCGAGTACCTCATTTTCTACGTTGGAACAAGTTTTTGAGAAATTTTCACAGATAATGATGTTTTTTTTTGTTTTTTTGATAAATTTCGATTTTGTGCGAATATTCTAGTATATGTTTTCGTAAACTAATTCAATTTGTGGAATCTAACAAACATCAAGTCTTGAGTACATCATTTTGGTTGGAAGAAGTTTTGAGAAATTTTCCCAATTTAAGTAAGTTTTTTTATTTTTTTGATAAATTTCGATTTCATGCGAGTATTGTTTTGAGTATACCATTTTCTTGGTTGGAACAACTTTTTGAGCAATTTCCCGTTAAGGATGTTTCAGTTTTTGATAAATTTTGATTTTATGCGAATATTCGAGTACATGTTTTCATAAACAAAATCAGTTTTTGGAATTTAAGATCAGTTCTTGAGTACATCATTTTCTTGGTTAGATGAAGTTTTTGATAAATTTCACAAATAATGTATGTTTTGTGATTTTTTAAAAATTTCTGTTTCGTTCGAGCATTCGAGTATATGTCTTGAATACATCATTTTCTTGGTTGGAACAAGTTTTTGAGCAATTTTAACAGGTAAGTAGGCTTTTTTTATTTCTTTTGATAAATTTCGATTTTGTGCGAATATTCGAGTATATATGTCTTAATAAACAAATTCAATTTGGGGAATTTAACATCAACTAATTTTTTTTGGTTTGAAGAAGTTTTTGAGAAATTTTCACAATTTACGTAAGTTTTTAAATTTTTGATAAATTTCGATTTCGTGCGAGCATTCGCGTATATGTCTTGAGTACATCATTTTCTTGGTTGGAACAATCTTTTGAGAAATATTCACAGTTAAGGACGTTATTTTTATTTTTGATAAATTTCGATTTGTGCGAATATTCGTCTTCATAAACAAATTCATTTGGTGGAATTTGTTCTGAGTACATCATTTTCTTTGGTTGGAACAAGTTTTTGAGCAATTTTCACAGGTAAGTATGTTTTTTTGATAAATTTCGATTTTGTGCGATTATTAGAGTATATTCCTTCGTAACAAATGAAATTTGTGGAATCTAACATCAAGTCTTGATTACATCGTTTTCTTGGTTGGATGAAGTTTTCGAGAAATTTCACAATTTATGTATGTTTTGTGATTTTTACAAAATTTGTTTTTTCGAATATCCGAGTTATATGTCTTGAGTACATCATTTTCTTGGTTGGAAGAGCTTTTTGAGCAATATTCACATTTAAGGACGTTTTTTTTTTTTTTTTTTGATAAATTTCGAATATTGTGCGAATATTCGAGCATATGTTTTCGTAAACAAATTCAATTTGTGGAATCTAACATCAAGTCTTGAGCACATCATTTTCTTCTTGGTTAAAAAGTTTTTGAGAAATTTTCACAATTTTTGTAAGTTTTTTGATTTTTTCATAAATTTCGACTTCGTGCGAATATTCGAGTATATGTCTTGAATATATAATTTTCTTCGTTTGGAACAAGTTTTTTAGCAATTTTCTGTAATGATGTTTTTTTTTATTTTTTTGATAAATTTCAATTTTGTGCGAATATTCGAGTATATGTTTTCTTAAACAATGCAATTTGTGGAATCTAACATCAAGTCTTGAGTACATCATTTTCTTGGTTGGAAGAAGTTTGATAGAAAAATTTCCCAATTTATGTAAGTTTTTGATTTTTTGATAAATTTCGATTCCGTGCGAATATTTGGTTGGAAGATGTTTTTGAGAAATTTTCACAATTTATGAAAGTTTTTTTGATTTTTTGATATATTTTGAATTCGTGCGAGTATTCGATTATATGTCTTGAGTACATCATTTTCTTGGTTGGAACAACTTTTTGGGCAATTTTCCTTTTTTAAGATGTTTTTTTATTTTATGATAAATTTGGATTTCGGGCTAATATTCGAGTATATGTCTTCGTAAATAAATTCAATTTGTGGAATTTAACATCAGTCTTGAGTACTTGATTTTTTTGGTTAGAAGAAGTTTTTTGAAATTTTCACAATTTACGTGAGTCTTTTTGATTTTTTGATAAATTTCTTTTTCGTGCGAGTATTCAAGTACATATGTTTCGAGTACCTCATTTTCTACGTTGGAACAAGTTTTTGAGAAATTTTCACAGATAATGATGTTTTTTTTTTGTTTTTTTGATAAATTTCGATTTTGTGCGAATATTCTAGTATATTTTTCGTAAACTAATTCAATTTGTGGAATCTAACAAACATCAAGTCTTGAGTACATCATTTTCTTGGTTGGAAGAAGTTTTTGAGAAATTTTCCCAATTTAAGTAAGTTTTTTTATTTTTTTGATAAATTTCGATTTCATGCGAGTATTCGAGTATTGTTTTGAGTATACCATTTTCTTGGTTGGAACAACTTTTTGAGCAATTTTCCCGTTAAGATGTTTCAGTTTTTGATAAATTTTGATTTTATATGCGAATATTCGAGTACATGTTTTCATAAACAAAATCAGTTTTTGGAATTTAAGATCAGTTCTTGAGTACATCATTTTCTTGGTTAGATGAAGTTTTTGATAAATTTCACAAATAATGTATGTTTTGTGATTTTTTAAAAATTCTGTTTCGTTCGAGCATCATCGAGTATATGTCTTGAATACATCATTTTCTTGGTTGGAACAAGTTTTTGAGCAATTTTAACAGGTAAGTAGGCTTTTTTTATTTCTTTTGATAAATTTCGATTTTGTGCGAATATTCGAGTATATATGTCTTAATAAACAAATTCAATTTGGGGAATTTAACATCAACATAATTTTTTGGTTTGAAGAAGTTTTTGAGAAATTTTCACAATTTACGTAAGTTTTTTAAATTTTTGATAAATTTCGATTTCGTGCGAGCATTCGCGTATATGTCTTGAGTACATCATTTTCTTGGTTGGAACAATCTTTTGAGAAATATTCACAGTTAAGGACGTTATTTTTATTTTTTGATAAATTTCGATTTGTGCGAATATTCGTCTTCATAAACAAATTCATTTGGTGGAATTTGTTCTGAGTACATCATTTTCTTGGTTGGAACAAGTTTTTGAGCAATTTTCACAGGTAAGTATGTTTTTTTGATAAATTTCGATTTTGTGCGATTATTAGAGTATATTCCTTCGTAACAAATGAAATTTGTGGAATCTAACATCAAGTCTTGATTACATCGTTTTCTTGGTTGGATGAAGTTTTCGAGAAATTTCACAATTTATGTATGTTTTGTGATTTTTACAAAATTTTGTTTTGTTCGAATATCCGAGTTATATGTCTTGAGTACATCATTTTCTTGGTTGGAAGAGCTTTTTGAGCAATATTCACATTTAAGGACGTTTTTTTTTTGTTTTTTGATAAATTTCGAATATTGTGCGAATATTCGAGCATATGTTTTCGTAACAAATTCAATTTGTGGAATCTAACATCAAGTCTTGAGCACATCATTTTCTTGGTTAGAAAAAGTTTTTGAGAAATTTTCACAATTTTTGTAAGTTTTTTGATTTTTTTTCATAAATTTCGACTTCGTGCGAATATTCGAGTATATGTCTTGAATATATAACTTTCTTCGTTGGAACAAGTTTTTTAGCAATTTTCTCAGGTAATGATGTTTTTTTATTTTTTGATAAATTTCAATTTTGTGCGAATATTCGAGTATATGTTTTCTTAAACAAATGCAATTTGTGGAATCTAACATCAAGTCTTGAGTACATCATTTTCTTGGTTGGAAGAAGTTTGATAGAAATTTCCCAATTTATGTAAGTTTTTTGATTTTTTGATAAATTTCGATTCCGTGCGAATATTTGGTTGGAAGATGTTTTTGAGAAATTTTCACAATTTATGAAAGTTTTTTTGATTTTTTGATATATTTTGAATTCGTGCGAGTATTCGATATATGTCTTGAGTACATCATTTTCTTGGTTGGAACAACTTTTTGGGCAATTTTCCTTTTTTAAGGATGTTTTTTTTTTTATGATAAATTTGGATTTCGGGCTAATATTCGAGTATATGTCTTCGTAAATAAATTCAATTGTGGAATTTAACATCAAGTCTTGAGTACTTGATTTTTTTGGTTAGAAGAAGTTTTTGAGAAATTTTCACAATTATACGTGAGTTTTTGATTTTTTGATAAATTTCTTTTTCGTGCGAGTATTCAAGTACATATGTTTCGAGTACCTCATTTTCTACTACGTTGGAACAAGTTTTTGAGAAATTTTCACAGATAATGATGTTTTTTTTTGTTTTTTGATAAATTTCGATTTTGTGCGAATATTCTAGTATATGTTTTCGTAAACTAATTCAATTTGTGGAATCTAACAAACATCAAGTCTTGAGTACATCATTTTCTTGGTTGGAAGAAGTTTTTGAGAAATTTTCCCAATTTAAGTAAGTTTTTTTATTTTTGATAAATTTCGATTTCATGCGAGTATTCGAGTATTTGTTTTGAGTATACCATTTTCTTTGGTTGGAACAACTTTTTGAGCAATTTTCCCGTTAAGGATGTTTCAGTTTTTGATAATTTTGATTTTATGCGAATATTCGAGTACATGTTTTCATAAACAAAATCAGTTTTTGGAATTTAAGATCAGTTCTTGAGTACATCATTTTCTTGGTTAGATGAAGTTTTTGAAAATTTCACAAATAATGTATGTTTTGTGATTTTTTAAAAATTCTGTTTCGTTCGAGCATTCGAGTATATGTCTTGAATACATCATTTTCTTGGTTGGAACAAGTTTTTGAGCAATTTTAACAGGTAAGTAGGCTTTTTTTTTTTCTTTTGATAAATTTCGATTTTGTGCGAATATTCGAGTATATATGTCTTAATAAACAATTCAATTTGGGGAATTAACATCAACATAATTTTTTTTTTTTGGTTTGAAGAAGTTTTTGAGAAATTTTCACAATTTACGTAAGTTTTTTAAATTTTTGATAAATTTCGATTTCGTGCGAGCATTCGCGTATATGTCTTGAGTACATCATTTTCTTGGTTGGAACAATCTTTTGAGAAATATTCACAGTTAAGGACGTTATTTTTATTTTTTGATAAATTTCGATTTGTGCGAATATTCGTCTTCATAAACAAATTCATTTGGTGGAATTTGTTCTGAGTACATCATTTTCTTGGTTGGAACAAGTTTTTGAGCAATTTTCACAGGTAAGTATGTTTTTTTTTTGATAAATTTCGATTTTGTGCGATTATTAGAGTATATTCCTTCGTAACAAATGAAATTTGTGGAATCTAACATCAGTCTTGATTACACTCGTTTTCTTGGTTGGATGAAGTTTTTCGAGAAATTTCACAATTTATGTATTTTTGTGATTTTTACAAATTTTGTTTTGTTCGAATATCCGAGTTATATGTCTTGAGTACATCATTTTCTTGGTTGGAAGAGCTTTTTGAGCAATATTCACATTTAAGGACGTTTTTTTTTTGTTTTTTGATAAATTTCGAATATTGTGCGAATATTCGAGCATATGTTTTCGTAAACAAATTCAATTTGTGGAATCTAACATCAAGTCTTGAGCACATCATTTTCTTGGTTAGAAAAAGTTTTTGAGAAATTTTCACAATTTTTGTAAGTTTTTTGATTTTTTCATAAATTTCGACTTCGTGCCAATATTCGAGTATATGTCTTGAATATATAACTTTCTTTCTTCGTTGGAACAAGTTTTTTAGCAATTTTTCTGTAATGATGTTTTTTTTTTTTATTTTTTTGATAAATTTCAATTTTGTGCGAATATTCGAGTATATGTTTTCTTAAACAAATGCAATTTGTGGAATCTAACATCAAGTCTTGAGTACATCATTTTCTTGGTTGGAAGAAGTTTGATAGAAAATTTCCAATTTATGTAATTTTTGATTTTTTGATAAATTTCGATTCCGTGCGAATATTTGGTTGGAAGATGTTTTTGAGAAATTTTCACAATTTATGAAAGTTTTTTTTGATTTTTTGATATATTTTGAATTCGTGCGAGTATTCGATTATATGTCTTGAGTACATCATTTTCTTGGTTGGAACAACTTTTTGGCAATTTTCCTTTTTTAAGGATGTTTTTTTTTTTATTTTTGATAAATTTTGGATTTCGGGCTAATATTCGAGTATATGTCTTCGTAAATAAATTCAATTTGTGGAATTTAACATCAATCTTGAGTACTTGATTTTTTTTGTTAGAAGAAGTTTTTGAGAAATTCACAATTTACGTGAGTCTTTTGATTTTTTGATAAATTTCTTTTTCGTGCGAGTATTCAAGTACATATGTTTCGAGTACCTCATTTTCTACGTTGGAACAAGTTTTTGAGAAATTTTCACAGATAATGATGTTTTTTTTTTGTTTTTTTGATAAATTTCGATTTTGTGCGAATATTCTAGTATATGTTTTCGTAAACTAATTCAATTTGTGGATCTAACAAACATCAAGTCTTGAGTACATCATTTTCTTGGTTGGAAGAAGTTTTTGAGAAATTTTCCCATTTAAGTAAGTTTTTTTATTTTTTTGATAAATTTCGATTTCATGCGAGTATTCGAGTATTGTTTGAGTATACCATTTTCTTGGTTGGAACAACTTTTTGAGAATTTTCCCGTTAAGGATGTTTCAGTTTTTTTATAATTTTGATTTTATGCGAATATTCGAGTACATGTTTTCATAAACAAAATCAGTTTTTGGAATTTAAGATCAGTTCTTGAGTACACTTATTCTTGGTTAGATGAAGTTTTTGAGAAATTTCACAAATAATGTATGTTTTGTGATTTTTTTAAAATTCTGTTTCGTTCGAGCATTCGAGTATATGTCTTGAATACATCATTTTCTTGGTTGGAACAAGTTTTTTGAGCAATTTTAACAGGTAAGTAGGCTTTTTTTATTTCTTTTGATAATTTCGATTTCGATTTTGTGCGAATATTCGAGTATATATTTCTTAATAAACAAATTCAATTTGGGGATTTAACATCAACATAATTTTTTGGTTTGAAGAAGTTTTTGAGAAATTTTCACAATTTACGTAAGTTTTTTTTAATTTTTGATAAATTTCGATTTCGTGCGAGCATTCGCGTATATGTCTTGAGTACATCATTTTCTCTTGGTTTTCTTGGAACATCTTTTAGAAATATTCACATTTAAGGACGTTATTTTTTATTGTTTTGATAAATTTCGATTTGTGCGAATATTCGTCTTCATAAACAATTCATTTGGTGGAATTTGTTTCTGAGTACATCATTTTCTTGTTGGAAGAGCTTTTTTTGAGCAAATGTCACTTTTAAGGACGTTTTTTTTTTGTTTTTTTTGATAAATTTCGAATATTGTGCGAATATTCGAGCATATGTTTTCGTAACAAATTAATTTGTGGAATCTAACATCAAGTCTTGAGCACATCATCATTTTTTTGATTAGAAAAAGTTTTTGATTTGTTGATAAATTTTGTTTCCGTGCGAATATTTGGTTGGAAAATGTTTTTGAGAAATTTTCAAAATTTATGAAAGTTTTTTTGATTTTTTGATATATTTTGAATTCGTGCGAGTATTCGAGTTATGTCTTGAGTACATCATTTTCTTGGTTGGAACAACTTTTTGGGCAATTTTCCTTTTTAAATGGATGTTTTTTATTTTATGATAAATTTTGATTTCGGGCTAATATTCGAGTATATGTCTTCGTAAATAAATTCAATTTGTGGAATTTAACATCAAGTCTTGAGTACTTGATTTTTTTGGTTAGAAAGTTTTTGAGAAATTTTCACAATTTACGTGAGTCGTTTGATTTTTTTGATAAATTTCTTTTTCGTGCGAGTATTCAAGTACATATGTTTCGAGTACCTCATTTTCTACGTTGGAACAAGTTTTTGAGAAATTTTCACAGATAATGATGTTTTTTTTTTTTTTTTTTGATAAATTTCGATTTTGTGCGAATATTCTAGTATATGTTTTCGTAAACTAATTCAATTTGTGGAATCTAACAAACATCAAGTCTTGAGTACATCATTTTCTTGGTTGGAAGAAGTTTTTGAGAAATTTTCCCAATTTAAGTAAGTTTTTTTATTTTTTTGATAAATTTCGATTTCATGCGAGTATTCGAGTATTGTTTTGAGTATACCATTTTCTTGGTTGGAACAACTTTTTGAGCAATTTTCCCGTTAAGGATGTTTCAGTTTTTTGATAAATTTTGATTTTATGCGAATATTCGAGTACATGTTTTCATAAACAAAATCAGTTTTTGGAATTTAAGATCAGTTCTTGAGTACATCATTTTCTTGGTTAGATGAAGTTTTTGAGAAATTTCACAAATAATGTATGTTTTGTGATTTTTAAAAATTCTGTTTCGTTCGAGCATTCGAATATATGTCTTGAATACATCATTTTCTTGGTTGGAACAAGTTTTTGAGCAATTTTAACAGGTAAGTAGGCTTTTTTTATTTCTTTTGATAAATTTCGATTTTGTGCGAATATTCGAGTATATATGTCTTAATAAACAAATTCAATTTGGGGAATTTAACATCAAGTCTGAGTAATAATTTTTTGGTTTGAAGAAGTTTTTGAGAAATTTTCACAAATTTACGTAAGTTTTTTAAATTTTTGATAAATTTCGATTTCGTGCGAGCATTCGCGTATATGTCTTGAGTACATCATTTTCTTGGTTGGAACAATCTTTTGAGAAATATTCACAGTTAAGGACGTTATTTTTATTTTTTGATAAATTTCGATTTGTGCAATATTCGTCTTCATAAACAATTCATTTGGTGGAATTTGTTCTGAGTACATCATTTTCTTGGTTGGAACAAGTTTTTTGCAATTTTCACAGGTAAGTATTTTTTTTTTATAAATTTCGATTTGTGCGATTATTAGAGTATATTCCTTCGTAACAAATGAAATTTGTGGAATCTAACATCAAGTCTTGATTACAATCGTTTCTTGGTTGGATGAAGTTTTCGAGAAATTTCACATTTATGTATGTTTTGTGATTTTTACAAAATTTTGTTTTGTTCGAATATCCGATTATATGTCTTGAGTACATCATTTTCTTGGTTGGAAGAGCTTTTTGAGCAATATTCACATTTAAGGACGTTTTTTTTTGTTTTTTGATAAATTTCGAATATTGTGCGAATATTCGAGCATATGTTTTTCGTAAACAAATTCAATTTGTGGAATCTAACATCAAGTCTTGAGCACATCATTTTCTTGGTTAGAAAAAGTTTTTGAGAAATTTTCACAATTTTTGTAAGTTTTTTGATTTTTTCATAAATTTCGACTTCGTGCGAATATTCGAGTATATGTCTTGAATATATAATTTTCTTTCGTTGGAACAATTTTTTAGCAATTTTCGCAGGTAATGATGTTTTTTTTTTTTTTTTTGATAAATTTCAATTTTGTGCGAATATTCGAGTATATGTTTTTCTTAACAAATGCAATTTGTGGAATCTAACATCAAGTCTTGAGTACATCATTTTCTTGGTTGGAAGAAGTTTGATAGAAAATTTCCCAATTTATGTAAGTTTTTGATTTTTTGATAAATTTCGATTCCGTGCGAATATTTGGTTGGAAGATGTTTTTGAGAAATTTTCACAATTTATGAAAGTTTTTTTTGATAATTTTTGAATTCGTGCGAGTATTCGAGTATATGTCTTGAGTACATCATTTTCTTGGTTGGAACAACTTTTTGGGCAATTTTCTTTTTTAAGGATGTTTTTTTATTTTATGATAAATTTGATTTCGGGCTAATATTCGAGTATATGTCTTCGTAAATAAATTCAATTTGTGGAATTTAACATCAAGTCTTGAGTACTTGATTTTTTTGGTTAAAGAAGTTTTTGAGAAATTTTCACAATTTACGTGAGTCTTTTGATTTTTTGATAAATTTCTTTTTCGTGCGAGTATTCAAGTACATATGTTTCGAGTACCTCATTTTCTACGTTGGAACAAGTTTTTGAGAAATTTTCACAGATAATGATGTTTTTTTTTGTTTTTTTGATAAATTTCGATTTTGTGCGAATATTCTAGTATATGTTTTCGTAAACTAATTCAATTTGTGGAATCTAACAAACATCAAGTCTTGAGTACATCATTTTCTTGGTTGGAAGAAGTTTTGAGAAATTTTCCCAATTTAAGTAAGTTTTTTTATTTTTTTGATAAATTTCGATTTCATGCGAGTATTCGAGTATTGTTTTGAGTATACCATTTTCTTGGTTGGAACAACTTTTTGAGCAATTTTCCCGTTAAGGATGTTTCAGTTTTTGATAAATTTTGATTTTATGCGAATATTCGAGTACATGTTTTCATAAACAAAATCAGTTTTTGGAATTTAAGATCAGTTCTTGAGTACATCATTTTCTTGGTTAGATGAAGTTTTTGATAAATTTCACAAATAATGTATGTTTTGTGATTTTTTAAAAATTCTGTTTCGTTCGAGCATTCGAGTATATGTCTTGAATACATCATTTTCTTGGTTGGAACAAGTTTTTTGAGCAATTTTAACAGGTAAGTAGGCTTTTTTTATTTCTTTTGATAAATTTCGATTTTGTGCGAATATTCGAGTATATATGTCTTAATAAACAAATTCAATTTGGGGAATTTAACATCAACATAATAATTTTTTTGGTTTGAAGAAGTTTTTGAGAAATTTTCAAAATTTACGTAAGTTTTTTAAATTTTTGATAAATTTCGATTTCGTGCGAGCATTCGCGTATATGTCTTGAGTACATCATTTTCTTGGTTGGAACAATCTTTTGAGAAATATTCACAGTTAAGGACGTTATTTTTATTTTTTGATAAATTTCGATTTGTGCGAATATTCGTCTTCATAAACAAATTCATTTGGTGGAATTTGTTCTGAGTACATCATTTTCTTGGTTGGAACAAGTTTTTTAGCAATTTTCACAGGTAAGTATGTTTTTTTGATAAATTTTCGATTTTGTGCGATTATTAGAGTATATTCCTTCGTAACAAATGAAATTTGTGGAATCTAACATCAAGTCTTGATTACATCGTTTTCTTGGTTGGATGAAGTTTTCGAGAAATTTCACATTTTATGTATGTTTTGTGATTTTTACAAAATTTTGTTTTGTTCGAATATCCGAGTTATATGTCTTGAGTACATCATTTTCTTGGTTGGAAGAGCTTTTTGAGCAATATTCACATTTAAGGACGTTTTTTTTTTGTTTTTTTGATAAATTTCGAATATTGTGCGAATATTCGAGCATATGTTTTCGTAAACAATTCAATTTGTGGAATCTAACATCAAGTCTTGAGCACATCATTTTCTTGGTTAGAAAAAGTTTTTGAGAAATTTTCACAATTTTTGTAAGTTTTTTTGATTTTTTCATAAATTTCGACTTCGTGCGAATATTCGAGTATATGTCTTGAATATATACTTTTCTTCGTTGGAACAAGTTTTTTAGCAATTTTCGCAGGTAATATGTTTTTTTTTTTTTTTTTTTTTGATAAATTTCAATTTTGTGCGAATATTCGAGTATATGTTTTCTTAAACAATGCAATTTGTGGAATCTAACATCAAGTCTTGTCTTGAGTACAATCATTTTTCTTGTTGGAAGAAGTTTGATAGAAAATTTCCCAATTTATGTAAGTTTTTTTATTTTTTGATAAATTTCGATTCCGTGCGAATATTGGTTGGAAGATGTTTTTGAGAAATTTTCACAATTTATGAAAGTTTTTTTTGATATATTTGATTATTTTGCGATTATTCGAGTATATGTCTTGAGTACATCATTTTCTTGGTTGGAACAACTTTTTGGGCAATTTTCCTTTTTTAAGGATGTTTTTTTTTATTTTATGATAATTTTGATTTCGGGCTAATATTCGAGTATATGTCTTCGTAAATAAATTCAATTTGTGGAATTTAACATCAAGTCTTGAGTACTTGATTTTTTTGGTTAGAAGAATTTTTTGAGAAATTTTCACAATTTACGTGATTTTTTGATTTTTTGATAATTTCTTTTTCGTGCGAGTATTCAAGTACATATGTTTCGAGTACCTCATTTTCTACGTTGGAACAAGTTTTTGAGAAATTTTCACAGATAATGATGTTTTTTTTGTTTTTTTGATAAATTTCGATTTTGTGCGAATATTCTAGTATATGTTTTCGTAAACTAATTCAATTTGTGGAATCTAACAAACATCAAGTCTTGAGTACATCATTTTCTTGGTTGGAAGAAGTTTTTGAGAAATTTTCCCAATTTAGTAAGTTTTTTTTTTTTTTTTTTGATAAATTTCGATTTCATGCGAGTATTCGAGTATTGTTTTGAGTATACCATTTTCTTGGTTGAACAACTTTTTGAGCAATTTTCCCGTTAAGGATGTTTCAGTTTTTGATAAATTTTGATTTTATGCGAATATTCGAGTACATGTTTTCATAAACAAAATCAGTTTTTTGGAATTTAAGATCAGTTCTTGAGTACATCATTTTCTTGGTTAGATGAAGTTTTTGAGAAATTTCACAAATAATGTATGTTTTGTGATTTTTTAAAATTCTGTTTCGTTCGAGCATTCGAGTATATGTCTTGAATACATCATTTTCTTGGTTGGAACAAGTTTTTGAGCAATTTTAACAGGTAGTAGGCTTTTTTTATTTCTTTTGATAAATTTCGATTTTGTGCGTATTCGAGTATATATGTCTTAATAAACAAATTCAATTTGGGGAATTTACACAACATCACATAATTTTTTTTGGTTTGAAGAAGTTTTTGAGAAATTTTCAAATTTACGTAAGTTTTTTAAATTTTTGATAAATTTCGATTTCGTGCGAGCATTCGCGTATATGTTGAGTATAGTATTCAATTTTTTCTTGGTTGGAACAATCTTTTGAGAAATATTCACAGTTAAGGACGTTATTTTTTATTTTTTGATAAATTTCGATTTGTGCGAATATTCGTCTTCATAAACAAATTCATTTGGTGGAATTTGTTCTGAGTACACATCATTTTCTTTGGTTGGAACAAGTTTTTTTGCAATTTTCACAGTAAGTATGTTTTTTTGATAAATTTCGATTTTGTGTGCGATTATTAGAGTATATTCCTTCGTAACAAATGAAATTTGTGGAATCTAACATCAAGTCTTGATTACATCGTTTTCTTGGTTGGATGAAGTTTTCGAGAAATTTCACAATTTATGTATGTTTTGTGATTTTTACAAAATTTTGTTTTGTTCGAATATCCGAGTTATATGTCTTGAGTACATCATTTTCTTGGTTGGAAGAGCTTTTTGAGCAATATTCACATTTAAGGACGTTTTTTTTTGTTTTTTGATAAATTTCGAATATTGTGCGAATATTCGAGCATATGTTTTCGTAAACAAATTCAATTTGTGGAATCTAACATCAAGTCTTGAGCACATCATTTTCTTGGTTAGAAAAAGTTTTTGAGAAATTTTCACAATTTTTGTAAGTTTTTTGATTTTTTTCATAAATTTCGACTTCGTGCGAATATTCGAGTATATGTCTTGAATATATAATTTTCTTCTTCGTTGGAACAAGTTTTTTAGCAATTTTCGCAGGTAATGATGTTTTTTTTTTTATTTTTTTGATAAATTTCAATTTTGTGCGAATATTCGAGTATATGTTTTCTTAAACAAATGCAATTTGTGGAATCTAACATCAAGTCTTGAGTACAATCATTTTCTTGGTTGGAAGAAGTTTGATAGAAAATTTCCCAATTTATGTAAGTTTTTGATTTTTTGATAAATTTCGATTCCGTGCGAATATTTTGGTTGGAAGATGTTTTTGAGAAATTTTCACAATTTATGAAAGTTTTTTTGATTTTTGATATTTTTGAATTCGTGCGAGTATTCGAGTATATGTCTTGAGTACATCATTTTCTTGGTTGGAACAACTTTTTGGGCAATTTTCCTTTTTTAAGGATGTTTTTTTATATTTATGATAAATTTTGATTTCGGGCTAATATTTCGAGTATATGTCTTCGTAAATAAATTCAATTTGTGAATTTAACATCAAGTCTTGAGTACTTGATTTTTTTGGTTAGAAGAAGTTTTTGAGAATTTTCACAATTTACGTGAGTTTTTTGATTTTTTGATAAATTTCTTTTTCGTGCGAGTATTCAAGTACATATGTTTCGAGTACCTCATTTTCTACGTTTGAACAAGTTTTTGAGAAATTTTCACAGATAATGATGTTTTTTTTTTTTTTTGATAAATTTCGATTTTGTGCGATATTCTAGTATGTTTTTCGTAAACTAATTCAATTTGTGGAATCTAACAAACATCAAGTCTTGAGTACAATCATTTTCTTGGTTGGAAGAAGTTTTTGAGAAATTTCCCCAATTTAAGTAAGTTTTTTTATTTTTTTGATAAATTTCGATTTCATGCGAGTATTCGAGTATTGTTTTGAGTATACCATTTTCTTGGTTGGAACAATTTTTGAGCAATTTTCCCGTTAAGGATGTTTCAGTTTTGATAAATTTTGATTTTATGCGAATATCGAGTACATGTTTTCATAAACAAAATCAGTTTTTGGAATTTAAGATCAGTTCTTGAGTACACATCATTTTCTTGGTTAGATGAAGTTTTTTGAAATTTCACATAATGTATGTTTTGTGATTTTTTAAAATTCTGTTTCGTTCGAGAGCATTCGAGTATATGTCTTGAATACATCATTTTCTTGGTTGGAACAAGTTTTTGAGCAATTTTAACAGGTAAGTAGGCTTTTTTTATTTCTTTTGATAAATTTCGATTTTTGCGCAATATTCGAGTATATATGTCTTAATAAAAAAATTCAATTTGGGGAATTTACATCAACTGAGTAATATTTTTTGGTTTGAAGAAGTTTTTGAGAAATTTTCAATTTACGTAAGTTTTTTAAATTTTTGATAAATTTCGATTTCGAGCATTCGCGTATATGTCTTGAGTACATCATTTTCTTGGTTGGAACAATCTTTTGAGAAATATCACAGTTAAGGACGTTATTTTTATTTTTTGATAAATTTCGATTTGGCGAATATTCGTCTTCATAAACAAATTCATTTGGTGGAATTTGTTCTGAGTACATCATTTTCTTGGTTGGAACAAGTTTTGAGCAATTTTCACAGGTAAGTATGTTTTTTTGATAAATTTCGATTTTGTGCGATTATTAGAGTATATTTCCTTCGTAACAAATGAAATTTGTGGAATCTAACATCAAGTCTTGATTACATCATCGTTTCTTGGTTGGATGAAGTTTTCGAGAAATTTCACAATTTATGTATGTTTTGTGATTTTTACAAAATTTTGTTTTGTTCGAATATCCGAGTTATATGTCTTGAGTACATCATTTTCTTGGTTGGAAGAGCTTTTTGAGCAATATTCACATTTAAGGACGTTTTTTTTTGTTTTTTGATAAATTTCGAATATTGTGCGAATATTCGAGCATATGTTTTCGTAAACAAATTCAATTGTGGAATCTAACATCAAGTCTTGAGCACATCATTTTCTTGGTTAGAAAAATTTTTTGAGAAATTTTCACAATTTTTGTAAGTTTTTTGATTTTTTCATAAATTTCGACTTCGTGCGAATATTCGAGTATATGTCTTGAATATATAACTTTCTTCGTTGGAACAAGTTTTTTAGCAATTTTCTGGTAGATGTTTTTTTTATTTTTTTGATAAATTTCAATTTTGTGCGAATATTCGAGTATATGTTTTCTTCTTAAACAATGCAATTTGTGGAATCTAACATCAAGTCTTGAGTACATCATTTTCTTGGTTGGAAGAAGTTTGATAGAAAATTTCCCAATTTATGTAAGTTTTTGATTTTTTGATAAATTTCGATTCCGTGCGAATATTTGGTTGGAAGATGTTTTTGAGAAATTTTCACAATTTATGAAAGTTTTTTGATTTTTTGATATATTTTGAATTCGTGCGAGTATTCGATTATATGTCTTGAGTACATCATTTTCTTGGTTGGAACAACTTTTGGGCAATTTTCCTTTTTTAAGGATGTTTTTTTTATTTTATGATAAATTTGATTTCGGGCTAATATTCGAGTATATGTCTTCGTAAATAAAATTCAATTTGTGGAATTTAACATCAAGTCTTGAGTACTTGATTTTTTTGGTTAGAAGAAGTTTTTGAGAAATTTTCACAATTTACGTGAGTTTTTGATTTTTTGATAAATTTCTTTTTCGTGCGAGTATTCAAGTACATATGTTTCGAGTACCTCATTTTCTACGTTTGAACAAGTTTTTGAGAAATTTTCACAGATAATGATGTTTTTTTTTTTTTTTTTGATAAATTTCGATTTTGTGCGAATATTCTAGTATATGTTTTCGTAAACTAATTCAATTTGTGGAATCTAACAAACATCAAGTCTTGAGTACATCATTTTCTTGGTTGGAAGAAGTTTTTGAGAAATTTTCCCAATTTAAGTAAGTTTTTTGATAAATTTCGATTTCATGCGAGTATTCGAGTATTGTTTTGAGTATACCATTTTCTTGGTTGGAACAACTTTTGAGCATTTTCCCGTTAAGGAT
>CAJQUN010002531.1:0-25511 GCA_907163345.1 Haberlea rhodopensis | reverse complement strand
GGGTTTGGGTCAAGAAAATAGGGCCTAGTAGGATGGCCTGGTTCTGGTCAGATTGGGTCGAGCCCATAAAATTCAGGTCCAAACCGCACCGGGACAATTATCGGGGTATCAAGATGGTATAACAGAAACTAATTCTCCACTTTCTGCCATGTACTAACCTTTCCACCAGTACATGATGTAACATCATGTTAATCCCATGGTATTGGGATTCCATCATACCGTTTGTACATTCCACCACTCCCCTGGATGGTTCAAACACGATGGTTTATGACGATGTCCGTCAGTGTAAAACATTACACAAATTCAAAGTTAAACATCGTGCACAATAGGCAAGAATACGTGATCCTATACAAACAGGACTTGGGATATCTTGAGAACAAACTTTTGTCCTAAAATACAACAAACCTGATGCACACTTGACACTTAATAAATTCTAACAAAAAATTGACATCTTCACCTAAGCTAAAGCTAAGAGAGCATACAACAAAACTAATATAAAGAAAGTAACAAAAAAAAATTTGGGAGAAATTTTTTATGTATAAAAGCGAACACAAATACTACTTATTTCAAAGTTCAATTTTTTTTACAATAAAAACATAAATTCCAAAATCATACAATCTCGAGAATGCAGTTTGTAATAGAAATGGGATAATAACATGAAACTACTTTAAGTTCATCTTATTTCAACCACCGTAATTTCTTCAACACCTTCCAGCCTCGCCTATTTTTAGCTAACATGACACTGGTTCCTTTAGCCTGTTTTGACTTCTTTGAGTGCCAAATGTGCCCCAAGAAAGCTTCCACAAGGCCATGGAAATGACTCTTCTGATATTTGTCGTATATCAGAGATTTCCTCATATTTACAACAGTCTTTTCTCCAAAAGCCTCATATCCTTGTTTGGTATGCATAATTTTTCCTTCGCACTTTTGAAAGGTGCGTTGCCATTCATCTTTTTCCATTGACTACCATTATGATGGTCATCATGGTGGTGATGGTGATGGTGGTGATGGAAAATAGTTGCCAATTTGTCTTTCCTTCCGGTAACCTTCTTCATTGATGTGGTTTTCATCGACGAGTATGAATATTCGGCATTACGGTTCATTGGCTGATTGTATACCCCACTTTTGCCACTGCTTCTGGAAGTTACTTCAGGAGATCCACCACTACTCAAGTTATTCACAAAAGGTCCTATTTGCCTTCTCTTGTCAGTCTTAGATTCATTTGTCTTATAACTCAACACTGATCCAGTTTCTTGCTCATTGTTCCAAGGAATGTGATCAGATTGATTGTTTTCATCATGCTTTGGATATGTTAATATGCCTGAATATTTAGAGGTATCATCCTTAGCTACAAATTGCTTTACGATGTTTCGCTGACAAACCCTGCAACATTTCTTTTCTAAATCCAGCTCTAGTTGCATCAGCACTAGTTGTTGATTGCTCTACGAAACTCTCAGTTGCGGAATCCAACAAATACCTTAAAAGGCGTGCATGCTTATCGAGCTGTTTCAAAATACAAAAATAATATAGAAGGATCTTATAAACATTGTGTCATCCTTAAATGAAAAGTCCCGGCACTTGTAATATCTATAATGTGTAGGAACAAGCCCGGATTCTAAGATACTAAAATGTTGAGATCACAATTCTAGCCACGTGAACTTAAAGCCTCATCTAAGGTTTTGTGATATCGATGGAAAAGTTGTTATATATGTTATACTACTCCCAATTATATTTGAAGAAAAACCAACCAAGACTTTTAATTTTCTAAAATAAATCTGAAGGATACATTCAGATTCAGAAAGATATAACTAGCAGTTGCCGCTGTGTGATAAAAACTCATTTTATGTGAAACAATAAAATTTCTACATAAACTTTTATAGACCTTAATAAGAGCCCGCAACTTCAGGAGATAGAATCTGAATTGTTGGCAGAGAGAAAAAAAGACAAAAATGAATGACAAAAGAAATGCAATGAAAGTATACCATATTTGAGGCTGGATTTGTTGTATCATCTCCATCTTTTTTAAGAAGATAATAAATCTTTGTAGAGCTGGAAGTTCTGATTTTAAATCCCTAGCATCCATGACCTAATAAACAACGAAGTTACCAAAAATGTAATAACATTTAGCAACAAAACCAGGAAAATATTTTGCCTTCACTATTTCCAATACCAGTAGGAAAAACACAAAAAAGCAAACATCATACAAGTTTGAGCTATGTAGCAATTTGAAGATTATCCGGAAACATGATTAAAGGATGTCAATTCCAAATATTCAGTAAGCTGATTTATTAGTGAATATTGAAAATATAACTAGCACCCAAAGTCATCGCAATGGTCCCAATAACTATTATTTGAAATAAATATTATTTCAAATAAATATTATTTGAAATACAAATACAATGCAAAATTCTACCTTGCTGTTGTATTTCACATATGCAGTTCGTGCATTTCCCAATAACTGTGCTCCAAAACTCCTGAAAATTCGAAACAAAGAAACGAGTCAATTTCTGCATTCTTCTATAACTTGCACAGAGCCAAAAAAAAAACATTTAGTCTATGTATAATGAATATGTGTGAAGAATGAAAGGACCTTGTTATAGAGCGAGTAATTTGATTCTGCGGCTTCCCCTCAACACTTGGAGCAATTGCTAGATTAACAATGTCACTGACAACTCGCCGGTTTTTGCCATCGGCTTGTTCATTCTTCTGCTTCGCTCCTCCTAACACTGAATATAAAAAAGGGAAAAGAATTCCAGACCAATGAGAATCCATCTTTATCAATTCATACACCAATGATAAACAAATAAAATATCTATAAAAATTTGACCAAGAGACCACAGGATGATAGAACTACAAATATATTAAGCGACTACAAATGTCAAGAAAAAAAGCCAGAAAAGGAAACTAAAATGCACGCAGAGTAAAAAATTATTCTACTCAAAATTGATGAAGAAATGAGGACAAAAATCCAAATTATCCTCACATTCGCCATCAAAGAAATTGTTGTGAAATCGAGAACCAATTCTAGTATCAAGAATGATACAAGTATGATGAATCTTGATATCAATGCGCAACAAGATTATTGGATTAAGTCTGGACCACGAAAGTGTCTGAAACTCTCGCCACTTAAAATGAAATACTAAAGAGTTTGATTCTTGATTCAACACCAATTGGTTCAAGTGCTCAGTGATGTGAATCCCTGATTGAGGGGCTAGTGGATGCACTAATTTAGGAGGTTTGATATAGGACAAGGTGGAGATTTTTTGTAAAATAAGTGTCCTTGAATCAAACTCATGTCATTCATTTGGCCACAGGTTCAGGGACTTAAAGTCAACTAATTGGAAGTTAGTTCGCTTGTTGATCCAGCGATGGAGATTGCACATCACTGGGCTATCAGATGGAGCAGTTATTTTCAAGATTCAGTTGGAAGGCTTCAGTTTATAAGCCACAAGAGTGATGGGCAGAAGGGTTTATTCGAAAGCTGAGTGAATACAGAAAAACGATAGAGAGAGCAATGTTGTGCGTGAAAGCTTTGTGAATTCAAGAGTGATTCTTTTGGTAGTTGAGAGAAAAGGGATCAAAAGTGAATTCAATTGAATGCTTGTATCTCGTATTCGATTAGAGCTTGAACAACTGATACAAAGTACATCAATAAATAGTTTCCTATTTCAATATAGTCGACAAAAGAATCTCACCATGAGAAAAGAGGACCATAGATCAATGCAATAGCAAAGTTGATTGATAATACAAATCGATCACTTCCAAGAAAACATTAGCAAGCGGACTTCTTAGGTTTAGACCAGAATGCAAATGAATTATAGTGTACAGAGCCATGTAAGCTGAAAACAAACTGTTTTTAAAATGACCAACCTAGAAGACAACCGTCGAGCACAGACCAATGGGTCCGGCCGAAAAATATTAATGTCCTTAGAATAAAATTATATTATTCTTTTCCAATGTAAACCATGAATCTAATTAAAAAATAGATTTGGAAATGCTCTTTTTGGGAAAGTTGAATTTTATTCACAATAATACACGTATAGAATCCCCAAGCTATAACAATTGTAAAAAAGTATACTTGTTAACGAATCACGAAATTTTAAAAACAAAATAAATAATGGAATATTCGCTGGTTTCATTGAATCAGATATCACTAGATGGATGATTTCTTGATCATTTATTTAAAAATGATATCTTTTGTATTAGATTCATAGATCCACCTCGGCAAAATGTGTAGAAGCTTCAGGCTTTCACACAAGCCAACACCTATATAATCAAGGGATTGGGGAAGTTGACAAAAAAAACACAATTAACAGGGAAAATAACAATAAGACGAAAAACCAAAAAACGAAAGGAACAAAAAAGAAGCTTGTTGTTCTGGCAACACGAGCATGGCGACGGAACAAATCTTCTGGCATTGTGCGAAGAAAAGAAAGGGAGTGAAAGTGGCTTGATACTAAAGCTAGGTAACACAAAATCCTCAAAAATATTAACACCCGGTGAATTCAATTGGCCGAACCACCTAAAATACCTCTCTTTATCGCTTTTGATTGTTTTTTAATCTTGTTGGTTGATCGATCTTGTTAATGTTGGTATTACGTTTCGTCAAGAACTGCATTTAAAGTTCGCATTGATCTCTATCAAATACATGTGCAATCAAATTCAATTCAAGTTCAAGTGTTCGCATAATCACAACTCACCACAACAATGACAAATTAAACCGAATTCACGATCATTCAGAATCAAATTTTAATTAATTACAAAAACACAAACTCTCAAACAAAACATTACCTCTCGGTTGCGCTCGAACAACTTTTGAAGCAATCTCTAAATCTACTTCTCCCGGTCCAAATCCTTCAAAAATATTGTTTCTTTTACTGCCAAAAACTCCGCGCACACTAGCCCAGACCGCCGACAAAACTCCGCACACACTAGCCCAGACCGCCGACAGAAACATGTTTCGTATCTCTCCT
This sequence comes from Haberlea rhodopensis, assembly GCA_907163345.1. Taxonomy (NCBI): domain Eukaryota; kingdom Viridiplantae; phylum Streptophyta; class Magnoliopsida; order Lamiales; family Gesneriaceae; genus Haberlea; species Haberlea rhodopensis. The sequence continues at coordinate 20,538 of CAJQUN010002531.1, read as the reverse complement.
TTTTGTTTTCAATCGTCACTATGTAAAATTGAAATCCCTCTCTGTAAAACTCTTTCTGCGTGATTCTAGTCTGTTTTTCTTTGAAAGAAGTGATGAAAAGGAAGGGTTTTATGCGGTTGTGAATGATGAAGGGACGCATCGCATCCCCTTTGTCGGTCATATTCCAAGTTTTGAACGGATTCTGAATCGGTTGTTAAAACGGCGTGAAGGTGCGATCGAATCAGCGTGAATGCGCGGCATTGCTTCTTTGAATTCCTCATTCCCTGCAATTCTGGCGTGGACTTGCCATGCGAACCAGCGTGAATGAGCAGCCAGCTTTTCAATGAAAGCTCGACTTTCTGAAATTGTGGGGTGGATGAGCAATTGGGTCGGGCAATGCCCATTGGAATTTTGAACTGGGCTTGTAAAATCTTCCAAGAAATATATTAAAAAATAGAAATAAATAAAAATCAATCTTCGCTTCTAGGTAATTTAAAAAAAAAAATTGCGAATTTTAAAAAAACTTTTCAAATAATGTTAAAGTTTTTTTCTTTTATAAATCTAAGGTGATACTATTTTTGATGTTAATTATTTTTTTAGTTTAATATAAATTTGTGGAGAGCGGGAGCAATCCAATTATAAAATTTAGCTCATAAATAAATTAAATGCATTAATATATAAATTATTGAAAACTTATATATTAATTTTAAGAATTTTCTGGATGATTTTTTATAAGATTTTTTGTAATAATTTTTAGTAGATTATTTTGGTTATTTCAGTATAATTATTTTGTGAATTGCTATTATATAAAATTGAGTAGATATACACAAAAAATATGACTAATAATAACATTTCAATAGTTAAAAAAACAAAAAAAGTATGCGTTTCTCATTTTTATAAAAATAAAAAAATTAAAAACAAAGAAACGCATACTGTGTATGCGTTTCTTACTTTTACAGTATGCGTTTCACCTTAGATTTATAAAAAAAAATTTAACATTATTTTTGAATTTTTTTTTAAAATTCGCAATTTTTCTTAAAAATAGCCTCCCTTCTACTTTGGTCCAAGAAAATTTGATTTTTCTAGATTTTCTTCTTTATTATTTTTATTTTTTTTTTTTATCAAACTATGGTAACTGTTACTGCCTATTTTACGGTGAGTAAATTATAACTATAGAATGTTAATATTTCTTTGAGTGCTTGCGTCAGTGATTACGTCTGCCGACGATAATTTTTAACAGAGAAAATTGTAAAAAAATACCAAAACAAAACAATAATTCAACTAAATCATGGAAAAAATGAACAGTACATGAAAGTACTTGTCTCAAGAAACACAATTCACATAGTTACAATTTTTGAACTTAAGTCTATTAACAATTTTTTTAGGCTAAAATATCCCTCATTTTAAAAAACATACCCCTTCCACATCATCTTCCCTCTCCCCCAAAAAAATCTGATTCCAGAAATCCTAACCCATCCAAATGGTTTCGGTGAGCCTCCTCATGAGAAATACATGACTTGTTGTTTGATGTATAGGGGATGAACATAAGAGGAACGATTTTATGTCTGCTGCGAGTTCCGACCACCACCGTCGCAGTAATCGGAATATGCTTGGTGCGTAAGATCATTGAAAAAAAATGATGCTTATGAAGAACACATAATTATTGGACTTCGTGAGGTGAAGATCGCTCTAATCTTTGATATCTAACTCATCTTCTTCAATTGATGGCGTCCACACTCCACACAAATTTTTTCACCTTTCTGCCCATCCGTGTATTTTCAAAAACACGTGTGCAGAAAAAAAAATAAGAAAAAGGGTGGGGGGTGCGGAAACGATTGGTGCACTTGAGGAAAGGTTTGGTGCACGATTCAGGTTCAAAAAATTCAGACTTTTAGGGCCAAAATCGTGCAGCACTGGACAAAATTTGAAGAATTTCTGGGGGGAGGGGGGAGGGGGAATTTGTTCATCATAGGTAAAAAAGTGTGCATCATGGAAAGCTTGGTGCACGATTCACGTTCACAACTTTCAGCCTTTGTGGGCCAAAATCGTGCATGACTGGATAAAATTTAAAGAAATTTTGGGGGCAAAAAAATTGTGCATCATGGTAAAAAATTGTGCATTAGAGATGCACTAAAATTGGACATTGGTGCACTAAAATTGGACATTGGATGCACGATTTTTTAACCATGTGCTTCACGATTTTTTAACCATGGGCATGCATCAACCTAAATTGGACATTTGATGCACTAAAATTGGACATTAGTGCACTAAAATTGGACATTTGATGCACTAAAATTGGACGTTCGTGCAATAAAATTGGACTTTAGATACACTAAAATTGGACGTTGGTGCATTAATATTGGACATTGAATGTGGGTGCACGATTTTTGGCCTGTGGGTGAACGATTTTTTTTTTGCCTGTGGGTGCACGAGCATTTTTTGCCTGAGGGTGCATGATTTCTTTGGCATGTGGATGCACTATTTTTTTGGTCTGTGGATTCACTAGTTTTTTTGTCCTGTGGGAGTATGATTTTTTTGGCCTATGGGTGCACGATTGTTTTGGCTTGTGGGTGCACGCGCTACAATAACATTGATGCACGCGCTACAGTGACGTGCTACAGTAACATCGTGGAGGTTATTAATGTCATTTCAAGAGAAAAATGGACTTAAATGAATTGCTCTTTTTTGGTAGACTATGATGAATTGTTGTCCATCAAATAATATCAGCTTACAAATACCTAGTTTTAATATACAAAAGTTATAATATCGTTACTTAACTTACAATCACTAATTTTAATACATGATTCCACTGCGATTTAGCTTAACATTTGGACAAAAGCTAACAATCATTATGTAATAAACTCTCCATTGGAAAGTTGATACACAAGTCAAAATATATAATACCTTTTCAATAAATTAATCAAAATTCAATGGCCAAAAGCACCGCCACCTCAACTATATAGGCAATTAAGCCTTTCGATTTAGGACTCTTGTCACAATAAAGCCCATTATTTTAGTATTTTTATCAATTTATTGTGGCCAAATGAGAACTTTTGGGCCTTAAAATATAAGGTGAACCTCTAATAAAATATGAATCATCCACATTATCTAAAGACTTTGTGACTATAGGATAAGTTTTATTGGAGATGGATAGTAATTTCTTTTTATATTTATTTTCTGTTTGGTTTGTGTAGGTAACATTGGGTTTCATGGCTTGTTTATCTTCTATTTACGCTGGTGTTTGGTTAACTTAAACTTGTTAAATCAATACATGAAATGGTTGCTGCCCATTTCATCAAGCAGTCTTCAAATTTTTTTCTTCAATGATATTTCGCTTATATATTTATGCCTGTGTGTATGACTGTACATATATATTTTTGGTTTATTTGGAGATGATATTTTTACTGGACCTTTAAATACTTACTTGTGTATGACTGTACATATCTATTTTGGTTTATATTTGTTCAATTTATTTATCGTGTATTTTGATTATTGTGTATATATTTTTTAAGTTAAATTTCTCTATTATTTGTCATTTGGACCAAAAGATTTTGCGGCGGCCAAGATTTAATGTCGAAAATCAAGTCTTTGACATCATAATAGAGCCTTATAAATGAAAATGACCCCCTTTAGTTTTTAGTAAATCTTTTAAATGAAAATCAAGATTTAAAAGAACTAAGTTGTTACATTACAATCGGTTATATTTTTTAGTCAAATACTAAATAATCTAATATACAATACGAAATATGACCCCTTTAGTTCCCATCCCAACCAATTTTGATCATGAAATCTTTGATTAATTAATATCATTCAACACACTAATTATTAGTGGAGGTCGGAGGGCCAGATACAATCTGATCTTTTTTGAAAATCAAACGATTCCAGTTCAAACCTTATTTTTGGATTGTTATTGAAAAGGGTATATCCCCAACCCCATGAAATGGTCGATCATACATAAATATCAAACTATCAAAGGGGCAGATACCAATTTTAATATACTTATTAATATTTTAACTGTATTTAAAATCAAATGATCTCATGTAACTGGAGGTTGATGCTGGATAAAAGTCTTCGAACATGAATATCCACTCAAAAGGGTATATCTCAATCCCATGCAATGGTCGGTCATACATAAAAAATATGAACATATACAATATTTTAATTTCTTCTAATATTCCTCCTTTTTGAAGTAGCTTTAATTCTACCGGGAAGTTTTTTTTGAAAAATAATTGGAGCAACTTAAATCATCAGACGGTATAACCGTGCTTGTAGGAATCAGGAATGGAAATACTGTAAGGACCCCAAGCCCTTAAAACCTTGATTAGTGTATTAACCACTATGTGTGGTACATGCTTTCTATAAAACGTCAATCGGGAAGCTCTGATGATACTTAATCATTGCCTGTCAATAAAAGACTCATATGTTTGCCCTTTACCAACCCCTTGGTGCCACTTTTCACATTGTAAACTTTTACAAAAATTTGGGCAGAGTCTCCCCATAAATAGAGCTATCCCAAAACAGAGTACAACACATAACAAAATTCCCGGCCAGGGAACACATAATACTCAACAGAAAGCAGTAATACAAGTAGATTCCCAGCCAGGGAAGACACCACACATATGTCAACAAAAGTGGGTTCCAACACCCACATAATACACCAATGACTCTCATATCATTCTAGCAATTCAACCTAATTGCATGCAACCTTAAATGAAAGAGAGAAAGGCTCATGCCTTTATATACAATCCATATACAAGTAAAATCGTGCTCACATGCGAGCATCATGAATATGAATATGTATAAATCCTCAGGTGTATATATAGGTACTCTATACGATACCGTGCTCCATCAAGCCCTGGTACCACGATCCTGGGAGTACCTCAAATCAACAGCTCGAGCTCAGCTCCATAGCCATCGATGTACCTGTCCACCTGTCCCAACAGAGACAGCCCCCAACGGGGTGAGCATACCAATACACAAAATCCCATAATCATAATAATGAAATTCATAATTTACAACAAAGGTAAATGCTAATGAATTTAAATGATACTCCCTGGATGGCAACATCCTCATCCGGGATTCCGTGTACTGTCCCTGTTCTCACAACATCAAACTCATCAAATCTCATAAATCAGTAAATCAATACATTGATTTACACATCGCATGCCTGATCCTCGAATATCAACATATAGTGATCACAAATTCATTAAACATGCAATTACAGATATCACAATATCTAATACTGATTTCACAACCTTGCTATCAATCACAGATAGCTCAAATGCCTTAGCATTTATTTTACCATTCCTTCATTATACTTAGACATCTCAAGTGTCTTATAATGAATACATGAGTCTACAAACCTAGACATCTCAAATGTCTCATAATGAATACACGATTCTACGAACTTAGACATCTCAAATGTCTTACGAAGAATACATGATTTTACGATCATTCCCAGGCATCTCAAATGCCCTAATAAAATCAAATAAACCCAGTACCCCATATATCATGCAAGAGTCATCCTACTCTAGTGTCACGCACGCTACAAGCGGCGATATCAAGATTTGGGTCATTCCTTGGCTATATCAACATATATGTATAACCATACGCAAAACATTCAATGCAATCAAAAATACCTTATGCATTTCACATATATATAGTAATGCTCGTACGTCGCACGTACCTTAAATCTCCGAAGTCCGAGCCAAGCCTTGCTCGAGTTCCATGCCCCGAGGAATGATGTGCTAACACGATAAACAATTCACCATTATTTACGAACATGTAACCTATGCTCAAGCACACCCATATCCCTCACAACATTGTCAATACACGACAATTATCCTCTTAAAAGACCCGGGGCAGGGTACATGCAGGGAAGGAAATAAATGAGACAATCGAAATTTGTTCAAGAATGCCCTACAAAAATCGAACCTTAATCTCACAATTTCGAACCCAATAAAATACCATAATACATCTAAAATGTCAATTAAGCTATCCAAGCAAGAATCAACATCCCTTGACAAAAACTCCCCATTTTCGAACTCAACCCCCATAATTTCGAATCCAAACAAGCCCTTAAATTCAAACCCTTAAAATCTTTCAAATTCGAACCAAAGCTTCTCAATTCAATCTCAATCAAGCATCATAATACTCTTAAAACATGCAATAATCGATCAATTGCAAGAAACAACACCCATGCCAAAACCCCCAAATAATCGAAATTTAATCCCTACGAAATTGGGGAAAATTCGAAACAATAAAGGCATGGAAATACATGAAAAAGACGAACAAGGGGTTAGGGAGATTACCCAACGAAATCGGAAGCAAAAACAAACGAAAATCGAAGAACCCTAGAAATTGGGGATCGACGCTCTTTCTCAAAATTCGACCTCAAATCGCGATGAAACTTTCAATTGCCGGAGGGGAAATGAGCGCCTGGACGAGACGAAGCCGTAGGTAGGTCGGACGCGCCGATCGGCGGCGGGACGGCGGCGGCCGAAGCGCTTTTGCGCGCGGGCAGGGGCTGCAGACGGGAAAGGGTCGCGGGAGAGGAGAGAGGAAATGAAGGGGTTGAAATGATATTATGTCAAAAATTTGGGTTTAAATGGTATTTATAGCAAAAATACCCCGAAAAATTAATAGCCCCACAAATACATCGTGATTCCTTAAAAATCATCTGTTTTCAAAAACTCTCTCTCTAACTCCAAAATCCCCTACCGGTGCTCACCCAGCACCCGAGATCCCGAGACACATCAAAAACCCAACTCTTAGGTTTTACACCGTAATGTGAATACAATCTCAACCTCTGGATCCAACGATCCCAACTGCCCAAATAAACGAGCCCAGAAGGCCCAACACCTCGATTAAATCCCAAATCGCCACGTAAAACCACTTTAGGGATTATTAATACTACGGGATTAACACCTATAATCCCTGGTCATCACAATATCCCCCACTAAAAGAATTTCGTCCTCGAAATTAGCACTGGTGTATCACGTAACACCCAGGCTACACAACAACATGAAGCCAGAACTTCGATTCTTGACCATATCAGAATCGTATTAATAAACGCGAGGATACTTACCTCTCATCTAACTCTGAAACAGAGCGACATACCAAAATCAACATATCACCCAAGAGGTAAAACGTACCTCGATGCGGGTCATCCCAAAAGTCAGCCTCATGACTGCGAAACAACTGATACTTACGACTGTAGATCAGACAGTCATCCTTCGTTCTAATATAACAGTACGAACACGTCCTGAATGACACCTCAACCGTAAGAACGTTGACCTCGTGTCAAACTCTGGAGTGGAATAGACTTCCAAATCCATCATAACGTCAAAGAGCGTCAGCACAACTCAACGCTAACAGTCCCAAAAGCAGTTAGTCAACTGAAACTGCAAGGATTCGAATCGCTCTTGATTCTATCGTAGATATCATTCCATGACATCTCTATCAAGACTCACGATGTCTAACATACATCGTTACGAAGGAAACACTAGTACAACCACGGTGTACACATACCAAACCTGGTTTCCACTTTCAAACTTCCTCCATCGAAGGAGTAGTCGCCTCATTGCAACTTAATTTGGGCAACTCACGGCCACAAATTAAAACAAAAGACATCTCACAAGATGTCCACTTACGGATGTTCCAAGAATCACGTCCTGATCATAAATAACAACCGAGACTCCGCAGAGTTTAAAATTCTTAAGGGGCATGCAATAAACCCATTGCATCCTCAACGCTTGTGTCGTCAGCGACACTCAACCAATCCGAAATCCTGCCATCCCTTGAAAATCCTCGGATTTAACAATCCAAACTTGGGAAGGCTGTCGCATAACTCGAAGGAAAACACCAACAAGGGAAGTACCTTAACCCTCACAAGAAAATCCCTCCTCAAGGGAGTCAACTAACTTCACGATCATTCCTCATAATCATCGTGCCATGGAGATTCCCAATCTCAAGGTGTTCCATATCTCTCATCAGAGATTTAACCATCCAAAAATAGCATAACTCTATGCTTAACAGAGAGGAAATCAATAACTGGCATCCGTATACTCACCGGTATACCTGCCTAAGCACTGATGTCGCATGCATACTCAATGCACTCGGCTCGGGTATCTACCACATATCCCTAAGCCCCAAACACAACCGTCAATTCTGAGTCATTCCTTACTCAGTGGAGGATGAAAATCGACGATTAACAATACACGGTGTGATTCCCAAGATCAACACCACTTGCACCAACTTACCGAATCTTTCAAGATTCCCAAATAGGTATAATACTACCTCCTTCCTCGCAAGGGAAATGCCATCGAACTCGAGATCCACAAGTCTCGAACCATCGTTCGGAAAAACTGGATATAATAACACCCATTGTATCCCAATACACGGGTTCCTTTAGATTGAGTCAATAACAACCTGATGACTCTCTTGTTGGTACTCCAACATCCTGAGCTGTCCCAGACAAGTCTCCAAGATTTAAACATAAACGTATACACGTTTCAGCGAGGCACGAACAACCTTAACCTCAATGACATGGTGACTACTAGAGTCCACCACAATCCACATCGTATCACCTTACGATTTGCCAAACTTGGTTCCAACGAGCAGTGTAACGGCTCTAGCAAGCCCATCATGGTGCTACACACACGCGGCAGACAACCTAGTCTCTGCCTCTTTAGGTTTACCTCAAACCTACCAATAAGACGGACGTTTCCACATGGTATAACATACTATGGGAAGAAAACTCAATAGAGTAGTGGGTCTTTATCCAACATTCCTCAATGCCGATACACCCTGGACACTCCAATGTCCCTATGTACTTAACATAACCTGATCCTACTCCCTTAGGACCCATCCTACACCCTCAAGGGTGGTGTGACCATGTCCACCACATGTCACATCGACAGAAAGCGAGTACTTTCCTCCATGATTACTCCTGTCGTCAAAACACATGGCCAAAAGCCATTCCAACGAGCATACTTCTAGGGTATCACCACTCGTAAAATGATTACCCCCAAACATAAGCTGCGGTACAATCACATGTACAGCGCATCCATCCATTCCTCGAGCAACCCGCTCGGTATATGGGTCACGTCCATCGGTGTCGCACACACCACCTTGTGCCCAGTACTGGCACCCAAGGCATACTACTGAATACGTATACTCAACGCATCGATCATCGTAACGATGATGCATGTCTAATAAGACATCTCCTACACCATCGTCATCGTCATCCCGTGACGACACATGCCAACTCATGGCATCTAAAACATTGCCCACTAGTGACGATACATGTACATCAGCGTATGTCAATCCACTATCATGCTAGTAAAAATAGGCATAATAAAACATGTATATCAATGCATGCCAGCTACAATAAAGCTAATAAAATAGCAATATCTCATACCTCATCGCTAGTGATATAGCGTCATACCTGTCCCCGTCGCTCAATAATAGTGCGTAATCAGCACCCATCGCTCGAAGGCGGCAAAATCCTGTGCTGAGTACATAGCGGCAAAATCCCTCGCTATAGAATCGACGGCATGACACCTCGTCATATAATAAGTGGCATGAAACCTCGCTATACACCTGAGTATGAATCATCGTCCACATAGTAGCGGAAAGAGGCATCGCTATCAATACACCTGGCGGAATGAACCATCGCCAATAGATATAGCGGAATGAACCATCGCTATAAATACTCCTGGCGGAATGAACCATCGCCAATCAATATAGCGGAATGAACCATCGCTATCAATACACCTGGCGGAATGAACCATCGCCAATAGATATAGCGGAATGAACCGTCGCTATAAATACACCTGGCGGAATGAACCATCGCCAATAGATATAGCGGAATGAACCGTCGCTATAAATACGCCTGGCGGAATGAACCATCGCCAATAGATATAGCGGAATGAACCGTCGCTATAAACCGTGTCCTCATAGAGAAATGAATATAAATCGACACAGCGGGACACATCACCGCTATCATCCGTGTCATCACATAGGAATGAATCATCATCCTAACAAGCGGCATCTCATCCTCGCTTCTTCATACAAGCGGTATCTCATCCTCGCTTCGTATGGCATACCCCGCCTCCATGTGCAAGCGAGCATCCCTGCCCGCTCCACATTTTTAGCGGTACAAGCATAAGCTTCTTCATACAAGCGGTATATCATCCTCGCTTCGTATGGAATACCCCGCCTCCATGTGCAAGCGAGCATCCCCGCCCGCTCCACATTTTTAGCGGTCAAGCATAAGTATAAAAATTCTCACTGTCATAAGCAGGACTCCTGGAATGCATAATCATCATTCCTTTTTATACTCCATATTTCCTGTAACCTGCAACCATCAGGGTTAACAACAATAGCCATATACGCTATGCATCCACATTCAATTCATAATAAAAACACATTATGAGAATGTATGGTTTCACAAATAAATGTCATGATATCCTTCTTTAAATCCTTATTTCATCCTGAGCCCTTATCATTAGTACATTTTAATGCTTCTTGCTACTCCAGGAAAGCGGAATTCTTCCTCGCTTCCACTGGACTTTAGCGTTGCTACTCCATGTAAGCGGAACTCTTCATCGCTTCCAATGGACTTTAGCGTTGCTACTCCATATAAGCGGGACTCTTCATCGCTTCATATGGACTTTAGCATAAGCCATTAAAATCCTTACTAAGATAACTTTGACTCAAGACATGCATATGCAAAAACAATGCACAATAACATATATCATAACCTCAATGCACCACTTTGCATTCATCATGTGTCAACAAGACAACGTAAAATACATGTTACCTCGGAAATATCCCTTTATCTGATTTTCTTAAAACCAGCTTCCTTGGCACATAACACACGGAGTGCCAGACATCCCCATAAATGTCATCCTATCGTGTTCCACACGATTCCTGCAACCACAATGGTTAGCAATACCACTTTTCATATCATAAGAGCACATAAACAATGTGTTATGTCATACAACATTAATGCCATCATGCATAAATATGTGCTATCAATAACTTCCTAGGCCCTTAACAGCCCCAATGAGCAACCACTGCTCTGATACCACTAATGTAAGGACCCCAAGCCCTTAAAACCTTGATTAGTGTATTAACCACTATGTGTGGTACATGCTTTCTATAAAACGTCAATCGGGAAGCTCTGATGATACTTAATCATTGCCTGTCAATAAAAGACTCATATGTTTGCCCTTTACCAACCCCTTGGTGCCACTTTTCACATTGTAAACTTTTACAAAAATTTGGGCAGAGTCTCCCCATAAATAGAGCTATCCCAAAACAGAGTACAACACATAACAAAATTCCCGGCCAGGGAACACATAATACTCAACAGAAAGCAGTAATACAAGTAGATTCCCAGCCAGGGAAGACACCACACATATGTCAACAAAAGTGGGTTCCAACACCCACATAATACACCAATGACTCTCATATCATTCTAGCAATTCAACCTAATTGCATGCAACCTTAAATGAAAGAGAGAAAGGCTCATGCCTTTATATACAATCCATATACAAGTAAAATCGTGCTCACATGCGAGCATCATGAATATGAATATGTATAAATCCTCAGGTGTATATATAGGTACTCTATACGATACCGTGCTCCATCAAGCCCTGGTACCACGATCCTGGGAGTACCTCAAATCAACAGCTCGAGCTCAGCTCCATAGCCATCGATGTACCTGTCCACCTGTCCCAACAGAGACAGCCCCCAACGGGGTGAGCATACCAATACACAAAATCCCATAATCATAATAATGAAATTCATAATTTACAACAAAGGTAAATGCTAATGAATTTAAATGATACTCCCTGGATGGCAACATCCTCATCCGGGATTCCGTGTACTGTCCCTGTTCTCACAACATCAAACTCATCAAATCTCATAAATCAGTAAATCAATACATTGATTTACACATCGCATGCCTGATCCTCGAATATCAACATATAGTGATCACAAATTCATTAAACATGCAATTACAGATATCACAATATCTAATACTGATTTCACAACCTTGCTATCAATCACAGATAGCTCAAATGCCTTAGCATTTATTTTACCATTCCTTCATTATACTTAGACATCTCAAGTGTCTTATAATGAATACATGAGTCTACAAACCTAGACATCTCAAATGTCTCATAATGAATACACGATTCTACGAACTTAGACATCTCAAATGTCTTACGAAGAATACATGATTTTACGATCATTCCCAGGCATCTCAAATGCCCTAATAAAATCAAATAAACCCAGTACCCCATATATCATGCAAGAGTCATCCTACTCTAGTGTCACGCACGCTACAAGCGGCGATATCAAGATTTGGGTCATTCCTTGGCTATATCAACATATATGTATAACCATACGCAAAACATTCAATGCAATCAAAAATACCTTATGCATTTCACATATATATAGTAATGCTCGTACGTCGCACGTACCTTAAATCTCCGAAGTCCGAGCCAAGCCTTGCTCGAGTTCCATGCCCCGAGGAATGATGTGCTAACACGATAAACAATTCACCATTATTTACGAACATGTAACCTATGCTCAAGCACACCCATATCCCTCACAACATTGTCAATACACGACAATTATCCTCTTAAAAGACCCGGGGCAGGGTACATGCAGGGAAGGAAATAAATGAGACAATCGAAATTTGTTCAAGAATGCCCTACAAAAATCGAACCTTAATCTCACAATTTCGAACCCAATAAAATACCATAATACATCTAAAATGTCAATTAAGCTATCCAAGCAAGAATCAACATCCCTTGACAAAAACTCCCCATTTTCGAACTCAACCCCCATAATTTCGAATCCAAACAAGCCCTTAAATTCAAACCCTTAAAATCTTTCAAATTCGAACCAAAGCTTCTCAATTCAATCTCAATCAAGCATCATAATACTCTTAAAACATGCAATAATCGATCAATTGCAAGAAACAACACCCATGCCAAAACCCCCAAATAATCGAAATTTAATCCCTACGAAATTGGGGAAAATTCGAAACAATAAAGGCATGGAAATACATGAAAAAGACGAACAAGGGGTTAGGGAGATTACCCAACGAAATCGGAAGCAAAAACAAACGAAAATCGAAGAACCCTAGAAATTGGGGATCGACGCTCTTTCTCAAAATTCGACCTCAAATCGCGATGAAACTTTCAATTGCCGGAGGGGAAATGAGCGCCTGGACGAGACGAAGCCGTAGGTAGGTCGGACGCGCCGATCGGCGGCGGGACGGCGGCGGCCGAAGCGCTTTTGCGCGCGGGCAGGGGCTGCAGACGGGAAAGGGTCGCGGGAGAGGAGAGAGGAAATGAAGGGGTTGAAATGATATTATGTCAAAAATTTGGGTTTAAATGGTATTTATAGCAAAAATACCCCGAAAAATTAATAGCCCCACAAATACATCGTGATTCCTTAAAAATCATCTGTTTTCAAAAACTCTCTCTCTAACTCCAAAATCCCCTACCGGTGCTCACCCAGCACCCGAGATCCCGAGACACATCAAAAACCCAACTCTTAGGTTTTACACCGTAATGTGAATACAATCTCAACCTCTGGATCCAACGATCCCAACTGCCCAAATAAACGAGCCCAGAAGGCCCAACACCTCGATTAAATCCCAAATCGCCACGTAAAACCACTTTAGGGATTATTAATACTACGGGATTAACACCTATAATCCCTGGTCATCACAAATACATATAAGATTAACTGGAATCATGCTCAACCTGATAATCCTACTTGCTTCATCGCTAACAATGATAATAAACATTGGCTGTGGCATAAGCGCTTGAATCATATAAACTTTAAGACTATTTCCAGCCTGTGTAAACATGATTTAGTTATCGGTCTGCCCAAGATCAATTTTGCTAAGGATAAGGTCTGCGAAGCTTGCCAAATGGGCAAACAGATCAGATCATCCTTCAAAAACAAGAATGCCAAATCCTCCTCCCGCTGTTTAGAATTATTGCATATGGACTTGTTTGGTCCTATACCAATAACAAGTTTAGGGGGAATGCGGTATACTCTTGTTGTTATTGATGATTACTCACGCTTTACATGAACTATATTTTTGAGCAGTAAAGATCAGACCGGTCCGAAGTTGATCAAGCTGCTGAAACGCACTCAGAACGAGAAATCATCCAGCATAGACAGGATTCGTAGTGACAAAGGCACTGAGTTTTCAAATCAGAATCTTGAATCCTTTCTAGAAGATCATGGAATCAAGCATGAGTTTTCAGCCGCTCGAACTCCTCAACAGAATGGAGTTGCAGAACGAAGAAACAGAACGCTCAAGGAAGCAGCAAGAACAATGCTTGCTGATTCTGGAATTTCGCAAAAGTTCTGGGCAGAAGCTGTAAACACTGCTTGCTACACTCAAAATCGGTCTATGATCAAAATCGGTAACAGACCATCTATTTCTCACTTTCATATTTTTGGCTGCAAATGCTTCGTTCATAACAATGGTAAGAATCATCTTACAGCATTTGAAGCTAAGTCAGATAATGGAATATTTTTAGGATATTTATCAACTAGCAAAGCTTATCGAATTTTTAATAATCGAACCTTAACTGTAGAAGAATCTGTTCATGTAGTTTTTGATGAATCTTTATGTGTTGAGGGCAACAAAGAATCAATTCAAAATCAGATGGAAAATATCCATCTCTAAGCTAACAGTGATGATGAGATTGTAGCTAACAGGTCAAGAGACAATCCACCAGAATCAGAAGTACCAGACAGACCGGATCAAGGCATTGAAGCTTCTTCAGATCGAGCTGATCCGGATGTTCTTCACTCAAATGTTAAAGCAGATGCTGATCATGCTGCTACTACTCATCCGACCGGACCAGACAATCCAGAGTCAAGCTATCGATGGACTAAGAAGCATCCACCCAATCTAGTGATTGGTAGTCCCTCTGCACCAATCAGAACCAGAGGACAGATGATGGATGAATTCACACATGATGCTTTCATCTCAACTCTGGAACCTAAGAAGATCGATGAAGCTCTAACTGATTTCAACTGGATTAAGGCCATGCAAGAAGAGCTAATCAATTCGAACAAAATCAAGTTTGTAGTCTAACCCCCAGACCAAGCGATCTGCCTGTCATTGGAACCATATGGGTTTTCAGAAATAAGCTGGACGCAGATGGAACTGTGGTTAGAAACAAAGCCAGACTGGTGGCACAAGGATTCAGACAAGAAGAAGGAATCGACTTCGATGAATCATTTGCACCAGTCGCCAGACTTGAAGCCATCCGAATTTTTCTTGCATATGCTGCCTTTAAAGACTTCAAAGTATATCAGATGGACGTCAAGAGCGCCTTTCTTAATGGAAAGCTTCAGGAAGAAGTCTACATTGAGCAACCACCTGGATTTCAGAACCATTTGTATCCCAATCATGTGTATCTACTGAATAAAGCAGTGTATGGTCTGAAACAAGCTCCAAGAGCCTGGTATGACACTCTATCTCAATTTCTGCTGAACCATGATTTTCAGATCGGCTCAGTAGATAAAACTCTCTTTAAATTTATTAAGGGGGAACATACCCTATTAGTTCAGATTTACGTTGATGACATAATCTTTGGGTCAACTAACCCCAAATTGTGCGAGAAATTTTCTAAGTTAATGCAGGGACAGTTTGAGATGAGCATGATGGGAGAACTTTCATTCTTTTTGGGTCTCCAAGTAAAACAGCTCAACAATGGTATTTTCATCAACCAGACCAAGTATACCAAAGAGCTCCTCAAGAAATTTGGAATGGAAACATGCTCAACTGCATCAACTCCAATGAGTCCAACAATCAAGTTAGACAAAGATGAAGGGGGGGACGGCAGTTGAAGTAACCATGTATAGAGGACTAATCGGATCGCTATTGTATCTTACAGCGAGCCGGCCTGATATTATGTTCTCAGTCTGTATGTGCGCCAGATTTCAGTCAGAACCAAAGCAATCACATTTTATTGCTGCCAAGCGTATTCTGAAATACTTAAAAGGATCTCAGAACGTTGGTCTTTGGTATTCCAAAGATTCAAACTTCAGCTTGATCGGATATTCCGACGCAGACTACGCTGGGTGTAAGATTGATCGTAAAAGCACCAGTGGAATATGTTAATTTCTAGGTGAAAGATTGATCTCTTGGTTCAGTAAAAAGCAGACATCGATTGCCACATCTACAGCTGAAGCAGAATATCTAGCCGCTGGAAGCTGTTGCGCTCAAATGCTCTGGATTCAACACCAGCTCAAAGACTATGGCATCCAAGCTGTTGACTCTCCGATATTTTGCGACAACACAAGTGCAATCGCTATAACGTATAATCCAGTTTTGCACTCTCGAACAAAGCACATTGATATACGCCATCATTTTATTCGAGATCATGTTGGCAAAAAGGAAATTCGGATCGAGCACATCTCAACAAAGCAGCAAGCAGCAGACATCTTCACCAAACCGCTCCCAGAGGCTAAGTTTAATTATTTCCGTCAAATTCTTGGTTTAATTGACTTATCTTAATAGTTTAGATGTTCTCTTACTTTCGAACTTAAAGATTTTTGTTGCCACAGATCGATAATACAATGTTCAGAAAGACACAGACCGGTCCGAACTTTCAGACCGATCCATGTCAATCTGATGTTATCCTATGATCTGTTTGGTCAATACATCTTTTGTACAAAACAGCCCGGACTGATCGCATTTTAACCGCCTTAAACTATCTGTTATCCTGACCGTTTATTTTGAATTTCTTTTCATCAGTCATCGAGATAAAGACACGTGTCTTCTCTCTCCTATTTAGCGGGCTGAACATTTCATCTTCTTTCACTTTTTACAATTTACCGCTATCTGTTTTCTTATTCTCTCACTCTCCTAAATCTTCGCACTCGTTTACCTTCACTCCAATGGCTACCATTACTCACAACTCTCTCTCCGTTGAGTTTAATGATATTTACAGGGCAGAAGATGCAGAGATGGTGTCCATCTTCCGAGCTTTGGAATCATCTGGTCTGAGAAACTTTCTGGAGTGCGGCACAGTTGTTTATGAATCAGAAATCCGCGAACTATTCGCCAATGCCGTCTCCTAGAAGACATCAATATCCACTACTGTCAAGGGCAAATCATTTGAGATCTCGCCGATGACGCTGGCCAAAACATTTGGCCTCCCCAATTCCGGACTGACAGAATTTGGACAGATTCCTCAAGCGTCACTCTCAGATCTTCAAGGGAAGATCTCTATTTTTGGCCACCGCCTGCAACCCTCGTTTAAGAAGAAGGAAATGCTCTTTCATTTCCAGGTGCTGTGCGAAATCGTTGGCAAACCTCTTCTGGGCAAAGCAGGAAGTTTTGACGCTGTAACCTAGAGAAGTTCAGGGCTATGGCGATTATAATATCCGGACAGAAGATGAACTGGTCCGTGATTCTTTTTGGAGTTCTGATGGAAACGGTGATTGCATCCAAACAGGACGTATGCTTTGCTGTTCCTCTCAGCAAGCTACTGGAGTCCTTAGACATCGAGCTGGGAAAGCAGTCCGCTCTCAGTCCCTTCAAGATTCTAAACTCCAAAGGGCTCGCACTGCTGAAGTCCAAGAGTGCTACGCCTATTTCTACCACTCTGGCAGCAGTCAAGATTGAGAAGGGCAAAGAACAAGCTGTTACGCGCAAACCCTCGGATCAAGCGAAAGCTGACCATCCAGACTGATTCTGAAGAAACTCAGTCTGCTCCCTCGCAACCAACCAAGCCACTTCCCAAGAAGCCAAGAACCAGATTACCAAACCAATCAAAACTCTACCCCTACCCATTTTGCCACCAACTAAAGCCACCCCTGCACCCCAACCTTCATAACAAATTTCAACCACTTCAACCCCTGCACCCAAAGTCACTGTTAGACTTCCCTCTGCCATTCCCGTGGTCAAAGGGATAGTTATCACTGAGTTGGGAGATTATACCCAATCAGGGATTAAGTCCCCTTCCTCCACCGGCAAGGGAAAATCCATTCTCTCCGAACCCCTCTCCTCCAAACCCAAATCTGCAGCGCAGACATCCATCGACATTGCTATGGAGGATGTTGATGAGAAGGTGAAGGGACTCATTGTGGTCTTTGATGAATACGTCCAGTACCGGACTATCAACCACATTGAGATGTTTTTCGGAAAGTTGAGCAGACTGAAGAAGATGGAAGAAGAAGTTCTGAAGGAACAGAGGACCGATGATGTTCGGCTTGCTGTGCAGCGCAAAGAGCTATTTACGGCAATTCAAAGATTCAGACTGGCCAATCTGCTCCTAGCTGCTAAGAAAGAGAACTTCGATCCAAATGCTCCAACTGCCAGAGATGATGGGGCCGTTATTGCTCAATTAGAGATGGATGTTCATGCTCTTCACTTAGCTGTCCGTTTCAACGACAGAAGATCAGTGTATCCACTCCAGCAACCAGCCTGGATCATCCTTCTGCAAGCAAAACTCTGGTAGAACCTTTTGTTGAAGTTATTCCCTCTGGGGCAGCAGACCAGACTGAAGATCAGCCAGCAGTGCAACCTGCAGAACCAGCCGCAGATCAAGCAGCAGCTCAGACTGCAAAGCTCGTACCAGATCAGACAGCAGATCAGACAGCGGAGCAGCCATTGCCTAATGCTCCGTCTGCTACAGATGATGAACCATTGAATGTGTTGTTGGACTCTCCAACAACATCTATTCCTTTGGGGTCATCAGCCTCCCGTGCACAAATCAATCCAACCGCAGCACTTGCAACAATTGACGCACCAGACTTCGTCGATCCGGATTTAGTGGTGTCTACAGTTGTTGCAGCTTTACAGATTGAGGAGCCTCTCAGTCCCCGCACTCCTCCGGGACAATCAGATGAAGATCTGGCTTTCATTCAGGAATTTTCTTCGGATTTGGTCACCCTGGTCCGATCCGAAAGTCATCAGGCTGCCATATCTTCCA
This sequence comes from Haberlea rhodopensis, assembly GCA_907163345.1. Taxonomy (NCBI): domain Eukaryota; kingdom Viridiplantae; phylum Streptophyta; class Magnoliopsida; order Lamiales; family Gesneriaceae; genus Haberlea; species Haberlea rhodopensis. Next base: position 1,564 of record CAJQUN010002531.1, on the reverse strand, counting down.
TTATGCCGATTGCTGAGAAGATGATCCTGCACTATCATCATCAGATCACTCTCCCAGCCGGCTATCTGATGCACCTCCCTCCCTGGCACGGACTCTCCAGCATTTCTCTGACAACTGCATGTCACTCTCTCAACGAGTTCTAGAAGTTCATCAAGGTCAGAGGCTTACAGCTTTGGACTTTGATTCATTCAAAGAGAAGATGACAGCAGTATAAGCAGTCTTCAGCGAGGACTGAATGATCTGTTTTTCTCAGCAAGCCACTTATAAAACAGCCTGAGAAAAGAGCATGATCGAGCTGGCCACTGAAGTCCGAGCATCTGTTGCCAATTCCCTCCGCGCTCAAGACGTTCGTCTTGACGCTATCAGCGCGCAGCTCGCACAAGTTGTTGATTTTCTTCAAGAGATTGCTGCTGACAAAAAGGGGGAAAAGAAGAAAGACTTCAAGCCACCTCAAACTTCAAGAAGATAACAGTCTCGTTGATTAACTTTTTAGACTGACTGTATGCGAGATTTTTTATCAATAAAATCTTTCTTTATTAAGTCCTTGTTCATTTATTTTGAACTTTAATAAAGGCTTAATCGATCCAACTTAATAATGTTCATTTATTTTGAACAAAAAGGAATAGTAATCGATCCGAAAGTTTTCGCTTCAGAGTTCTTATCAGACTAGTTAAACAGACTTAGAAGCTAGGTTTTGTCATCATCAAAAAGGGGGAATTTTGTTAGTTCAGGACCTATCGATGAGATTTTAAAGATGACAAACATTTCAGACCGGATCGAGTGAAATCAAACTGACCAGATCGATCGCCCATAACAGATCAAGCTGATAAGAATAACAAGCATATCAGACCGGATCGATGAATTTCAGACTGACTTTATCAAAGCTTCAGATCGATCTCAATCTTTATCAGATCAGAGCAAGTCAAGGATACATAAAGAATGGCTCCTCAATCCGAATCATTAACGGCTATTTATTGTAGCATTTAATGTCGTAATTAATGCTACAAAGGACCAAAGACTGAAGATTGCCATATAAGGTAAGAAGACAAAGAAGAGCCTATCTGACAATCGCCGAAAGTATGAACCAGAACGGCAAGTATCCTGAAGAAGCAGATGTAGCCTTACTCATAGCTCAAGCAGAGTCAAGTTGCACATTAAGGGAAATAATGTCGTTGGTACTACACCTATAAAAGGATGCAACAAAAGGAATATAGAGTCGCCGTCTGATCAATTGAAAAAAACGCACAAGTTTGGTAAAAAAAGTGTTGCATCATGGAAGCTTGGTGCACGATTCACGTTCACAACTTTCAAGCCTTTGTGGGCCAAAATCTGTGCATGACTGGATAAAATTTAAAGAAATTTTGGGGGCAAACAAATTGTGGCATCATGGTAAAAAATTGTGCATTAGAGATGCACTAAAATTGGACATTGGTGCACTAAAATTGGACACTTGGATTACGATTTTTTAACCATGTGCTTCACGATTTTTTAAAATGGGCATGCATCAACCTAAATTGGACATTGGATGCACACTAAAATTGGACATTGGTGCACTAAAATTGGA
>CAJQUN010002530.1:0-25538 GCA_907163345.1 Haberlea rhodopensis | reverse complement strand
TCAAGTCGGATCGGACACATGCGTCATTCTTCTTCAAGCGCTCTATCGGTCAACTTATCTTCTGTAATCCCTTTGCACTCAAAGTCTTTGCGAACTTCGAGTCATGTCTTCTTCGGTCGTCTTATCGCTCTCTGAACTGACCGACATCCATGGACTTCACTCGACGCACAAGTGCACTGTTGGCCTATGTCGAACATGACCAAACCAACGTAAGCGGCTTTCGTGCATCTTCTTTTCTAAACCAGTTGCACCTACTTCAGCTCGAATATCTCCGTTCCTTATTTTATTTTTCTGATCTTACTTCTCTAATGATAGAGGAGGGGAATTAAAATTTGAAAAATCAAATTGGAAGAATTATAGGATCCACCAATTTCTCACCTTTCTCTTCTCCTGGGCCACTTGTGCAACAATTCCTCCACAAAACGAGCTGGCGACATTAATTTGCTCAGTTGGATCTAGACAAGATATATCCACATCACCTTCAATCATGCCACCTTCCAATTCTCCCAAAATCACAAGTGAACCCAATAAGGGAAGATCACCAAAATTTGAATTTTGATGTTGGATTTCCTCACAAATCCATAGAAGAAATCTTATCTTGATCGATATCCAAAATCATCAAAACCATCTACCACAACCTCAACCCCGACACTGCCACGTCATCTTTCGGCCCACCTCGTCAACCAAACAAGGGCTAATCATCCACCATATTATCACGACACCCAAATTGGAAACTTTCTTATCTATATCCAAGAAAACTCTAGAATCCGATATTGGCCGACCAGCGCCACCATCCTTCGGTGAAACGTCGTCTAGATCGCACACGTTTTTGCATGATTAGATCCAACCAAATAATTAACTACCAAAGATTAATTATCCCATCATTTTAGAGATTTTATCATTTGAAAATAGTATTTTATATCATGATGAATTGAACTTTTTTAAAATAAACAATGGATTGATTTAATAAGTAATCTCATCCATTGTTTAATTAAAGACAAATAATATTGCCAATATATACAATTATGATATAACGATACTATGTTGTTGTATATATCTCGGAGATATGTCCCCTAGACGCTCAATAGTAGTTGCAATAGTTGGTTAAAAAAATCATATTCATCCATTACCGATGAAAATATTCACTTTCTTAAAGATTTTAAATTATTTAAAACAAAAGTTGAAACAAACTGAATATTAAGACAGGATAATGTATTTTCTAATTATTGTTTATAAATTGGGTCGCAATAAATGTAACATAATTGTTAAATATGCATATAAGAACAGTGCCTTGCCAATTCTCATGATTTTTTATTTATTATTTTCTTTTATTTATTATTTATTTTCATTTTCTTCTTTTGTTAGATTTTTTGTTAATTCCTATTGCACGACCGGGTTGTCTCTTGCTTTCTTCCGCTGAAACGCGGATGATGTTTTCACATTTAGGCTACGCTTGGTAGGTTTGATAGGACATTGATGGATAGATAATTAGGTGGATAAATAGATGATTATTAAAGTAATGGATAAACAATCTTATGTTTGGTATGCATGATTATTAAGACATGAAAAATATTAATGGGTTTGGTGTAGTTGATTAAACATTGGATATATGTAAAGTAAGTACTAAAATGACCGAAATACCCTTGAATATTTTTCACTTATTCCTTACAATATTCCAAATTATTATTATATAATTATTTGATTCTAGCAAATATTATTTATAAATTTATTAATATATTACATATTAAATATTTGTAATTAATTCTACATGCTCTACGTATCTGCGTACTAAAAATTCAAACATTCAACCATATCGACATTTCTTCTTTGTGCATCTTGAGTGTTGGAGCGAACGAATACAATCAATTTCATGTGACGAGCCAAGATTCTGTGATAAAATCGGCTAAATTAATAAAATAATGTAAATTAAAAAATAATTTAAAACTTACAGTACAAAAAACAAGTGTTAAAAAACTAACGTGAAACGCATAGTGTGTATGCGTTTCAAAAAACGCATACACACTATGCGTTTCTTCCATGAATATAAAAAAATTTAATTTAAAAGAAATTAAAAAAGACTAGTTTTATTTAAATATTATTGTTGTACAAATTCTTATAGTATCATAACTGTGAAGTTATTTAAAAAAATAATATATTATTTATTATATATTGAGAATATGGTAGATTTTTAGGGATTATTTGGGGCTAATTAAAAAAAAATTGTAAATTTAAAAAAAAAATTCAAAAATAACGTTAAAATTTTTTGTTAAAAATTTATGATGAAACGCATACTGTAAATTCTTTGATTTTTTAATTTTTTTTTTTTTTTGTACAAATTAAGCGTTTGTTTGTTTTAATTTTTTTTAATTTTTTTTATAAAAATTAGGTAGCGTTTCTGATTTTTAAATTTTTAATTTTTTGTTTTTTAACTATTAAAATGTTATTATTAGTTATATTTTTGTTGTGTATATCTACTCAAATTTATATAATAACAATTCACAAAATAATTATACTGAAATAACCAAATAATTTTACTAAAAATTATTACAAAAAATCTTATAGAAAATCATCCAGCGAATTCCTAATATTAACATATAAGTTTTCAATAATTTATATATTAATGCATTTAATTTATTTATGAGCAAAATTTATCATTGGATTGCTCCCACTCTCCACAATTTATATTAAACTAAAAAAATAAATTAACAGCAAAAATAGTTAAACCCTTCATTTAGCTGCTAAATCAATCAAATTGTCATGTTTAGCAATGATTTTGTCCGAAGTGGACGCAACAACTTTGGACCATGCGGGGGCGAGCAGAATATCATCCGCATGAGGGTAACTGTTCGGAATACTAAATAACATAAAGATAAACAAAGTTTAGGAATACTAAATAACACGAAAAGATGGCTCATGCGTTGCTTGCGTCGTCCCGTCTCCGACGTGTCTTGCTCTTCAATGGCTTGAAGCGTATAGGGGTGGAGGTAGACCCCGACCACGGTTCAGAACCGTCGGTTCGACGGTTCAAAAAACATCGACCCTTAACCTTAACACCCTTCTGACTGTTCGGTTAAGGTTCATGAAACGCGGTTACGATTACAGTTAACCAACGGTTACATTTACGGTTTGACCCTTACTTTTTAACCAAAATTAAAATATTATTAAAATTTGAAATAAAGTGTAAAATGTGTTTGAATGTGTTTTCATCCATGGATTTAATATAAATAATGTGAAATAAATTCAAGCTCGGATAATTAAAATGTGTAAGATATTTGTTTGGTTAATATATATAAATTATAACACTATATTTAGATCAACAAGGCTCTTATAGCTTAGTGGTTGAAGCTAATTATTCATTTGGAGGTCATGAGTTCAATCTACACCAAACATATATTTTAAATTTAAAAATGTAAAAAAAAATTAAAATAACCCTTGAACCGCCGGTTAACCGACGATTCCTTGTTTAGCAAAATTATGACCCTTAATCGGCCCCTTCTATAGACGGATCGGTTACGGGTCCGACCCTTCGAACCGTTGACCACGGTCCGGTTTCGGGCCGGTTCAGGGTCGATGATGACCTTGGTCGGGTCTAGGTGGAGGCTTTGTTCTTGGGTCAAATCTGATGTAAAGTCTGCCAAAAGTCATGTGGCATGGTCTTAAAATAGTGAGGGTGTGTATGAAAGTGTTTACGTTGACTCAGGAAGACATCAAACATTCCGGACGACGGATCGATTGACACAAAATTACCGATCGATCGCGCGTTTGAAATTTTTTTTTAAATTTACAATTGTTTTTAAATTAGCCCCAAATAATCCCTAGAAATTTACCATATCTCAAATATATAAAAAGATAATATATTATTTTAAATAACTTCACAGTTATGATACTATAAGAATTTGTACAACAATAATAGTTAAATAGTTTTTTTAATTTCTTTTTAAATTAAATTTTTTTTATATTCTTGGAAGAAACGCATAGTGTGTATGCGTTTTTGAAAAGCATACACACTATGCGTTTCACGTTAGTTTTTAACACTTGTTTTTGTACTGTAAGTTTTAAATTAATTTTTAATTTAATTATTTTATTAATTTAGCCGAATAAATCAAAGTTAATGGAATTTGCAGATGTGGATGGATAGGTATATCTTCTCTCTCTTAACAAAACCAACATTAAAATATTCAAGATTATTTTAAAAGGAATGCAAGTTTAAACTCCAAAAACCACGAGAAAAGACAAACTTGCATGATTCTAATTTTACCTTAACTCAGGTGACTAATGGAATTTGCAAGTCAGAAATGGCTATAGCATCAGCCACCATTTCTAACTTAGTGGTCGTGACATCTCTAGAGATTGTAGCACCCGCTATTACCATCACCAAATTCTTTAAAATCTAATTTATTTAAACTCGATAATCAAAACTAGTGCTTTGCAGAGGCATGTTAACCAAATGAACAATAAACAACTTGTACTCCAGTTGCTGGATTTACAACAGATATATAATTTGTCGACATGGAATCCATTTGAACAATTAACAACCTCAAAAATTTAAACACTGAAGCTAGTACTGATGCATATTTGGTTCATCCCCCTTAATTTCAGCGGGAAAATGTCGAGGGAAAAAACCTACAGAAGCTCAAAGCATTTTCATCATTCAGTTCTAGGTACAAAATTATGCAGCAAACTTGGCAGATTACGGGGACAATCGTTCAAAGCAACGAAAGAAGTCATGGCATCAGTTCTAATGAGGCATCAAGTTGTGACAGATTGTTAATAGAAATCCTGATCATTGTGTAAAACATTTGTTGCTTATGGTTGAAAACTGCAAGAGTCGATTAAAATTGAAGAAGGCTCAGGCCAGATTGATATCCAATCAAAAGCCGACGAAAACAAACAAACTTGATAAAATTCATACCAAACCACATCAACATTCTAACAAAGAACGAAGACAAATAAATATGAAAGGAAATGTGAAGCATTAACAAAAAATCGACGGAGAAGGTGCTATTTCTACTGTACAAAAGAGATCCAAAGCAGAATAATTGGTACGACGAGCTTCATACAATGAATTACCTTCGACGAAAGAAGAAGGGTCCGAGTTGTAGTCCAACACACCAACCTCCGTTTTCCCCTTCCAACACGACTTCAAAGCTTAGTTTTGGTTCTATCGCGATGGCGGCCTGCATATTGTTAAGCACGTAATGTTATTTTGTTTTAGGGAAAAGGGTATGTCGGTAAATTGCCCACATAATCATTTTACTGTATGAAATGGGTTTGTTAAACCCAAGGTGTAAGAGTGAATATTAGTCAAGCTTTTAAACCAGGCTTGTCATGGGCCTTAAGGATTTGAGTGGATTGTTAACAAATGAACCAAACGTGGCTTAAAACATTACACATCCACTTATCCCTGGTAATCATCCGTGTACCAGGGGCGTATCTTATAAAGGCTTGGGGGGAGCCTCCCAAGCCCAAAAAGAATATTTTTTTTAGTTTTATGCAGCTCAAAATTTTTGGTTAAATACCAACCAACTCAAATATTTTTTTTTTGAGTGGCTTTCAAATCATCCATCATCCTTGAAATTCATCCATCATCCTTCATGGCTTCACCATCAGTCCTTCTCTCATCTTCATCAGCTCTCTTATCATCAATCCAATAATCAGTCAGTCAAGTAAGATTTCTTTCGTCAGTCAGGTAAGATTGCCCAAAAAATTGATTTTAAAAAATTATAAAATTATTTGCCAGATAACTCAGCGGAAAATAGAAATATTTATATTTTGACCTGCCGATTTTTATCAACGATTTTTTTAAGTCAATTAATAAGAAGTTTGATGAATCTATATTTTATTTTCCCAGTAGGAAAAGAATGAACCAGATGGGCCCCGGGCAATGGATCTCCAAAAACAATTTCGGGGGAAAAGCCCCCGAACCCCACAGCACTTTCGCCTCCAACCCCCTAAGCAAAATTTCTGGCTACGCCACTTATCCGTACCAAACGCTCCCTTAATGTTTCAACTGTTGCTCTGTTGCTTAGGGTCTGACGAGGCGATGGTGCGATGTTGGTAGGTTATTTGACGGTGCTGCTGTTTGCCCTGATTTATTACTTAACGAAAATATTGTTGTTTCAGGTTTGAACGGTTTGAAGTTGGGTTGTGGTTAATCTGCAAGAGAGTAAGCATAGAACAACTTATTCTTTTTTTAAAAAAAATGTTGTGTGGTATCAATACATAATTTTGTGTTTCTATGATTGATGTTCGTTTACAATATTGATAGTATTCTGGATACTATAGCTGGTGGGATGAGAAGCAAATTAATGTTCGTATGGGTAAGTTTATTTTCAGGAGATAATTTTTTTTAATCTTTGTACAATTTCACGAAATATGTTCTTGGTTCGTGATTTATAGTTCAGATTGAAAACAGTTCATATTGAAATCGTAATAGTTGGAAGTCTGTCTTGTAGGATCAACAAGCATGCACTGACTCTGGATTTTCCTGCATTAACAACCGAGAAAAGCCTCTGTTTCTGAATCAAGTTTCGAAATATATTTGATGCACCAGTAGAGTAGCTCTTGCTTTTCATAAAATGGGGCTTGGAATAAGTGTTTGATGAATCAGATGGTGTAGTACTGATCTTTTCATTGATCTTAACTTTATTGCTTCTGCTCTTGTCTTTCTTGTTGATCTTGAGCTTGGAGTCATCGGAAGTCCACAAAATCTCGATTTTTTCGGCTTTTTTATCTTGTTTTATGTACTGCTGTGACTAAATTCTTCTCCATTTTCAGTTTTTTAGAGTCATCTGTCAATGTGGATGTCTCTGAGCCAAAGACCGGGGGTTCTTCTTCAATTTCGGATGAAGATTTTGTTGAGACGTGTAACGAAGTTCTGAAATGGGTTGGGTAATTTTCATCTGTTTTTTTTATCTTTTGATGGTTGCTTATCTTTTGCATTGCAAATTTTTATGAGTGCATGCAAATTCTGCCAGACGATCACCGAAGAAGAAAGAAACAATCAAGACACCGGAATAAACATCATAGCTTGGGTTTTTGCCTCGTTTTAACTCGAAAATTTTTAAAACTACCTCTGTTTCATGCCAAAATATAAAATTTAGTAGACTGGTTTCAACTTAATTTACCTTTGTTGATAACAGTAGAGGAAATCTCTGATCCTTTGACAACATGTTCATTGTCTAAGATTGGAGTAATAAGATCATCATCAAATAAACTTGCCACACACAATCAGTCTTATATCTCCTGTCAAATTATATTAAAAATTACAAAAAAATAATCTGTCCACAGAAATTTAGAATTTGATCAATAAAACAATAACTGACTGGCCCATGAAAAAGCTTAATACTAAAGCACAATTTACATAACGTGATACTACACACAGAATATACCTCTTGTACCAAGAAATTGATTCTGGCATGTCTTTTCCTTGCAAATCTCCCAGCCATATCTTAACATCATTCATACAAATCCACACATATCAGATACATGAATATTCATTTCGAAATTTTGAACAGAAACTCTCGAATTAATCAAAATTGTGGCACATTAACACGCATATCATTTATTGACAAATTACGCGTTAAATAGCTTGTCTCTTGTATCACAATATGTAAAATAACGTGTGTTACAAAACATTTAATTTCATAAATCGAAGTGTCAGCCTTGAATGCTATGAATGCCACATAATTTAAATAAAATCACATAGCCACATAAAATCACATAATTCACTAATCATATATCAAATGATACAGATACCTATCGTATGTACCCGATCGCACAACATACCTTTCTTTTATCCAATTCTTAATGTCTTCTGATTGAATCAATGAAATATTATGCTACAATGAAAGTGTACATTAACACTACACCATTTGTTTGTTCTCCATATATATTTTAAAATATTATATAAGAATATTTGATTTTCCAATATTAGTGGAGTACATAAAATCCCCAAATTCAATTTTTATTTGACATTGCATTTTCCTTCCAGAGATATAAAATACCTTCCTGTTGATTATATTAAAATCTAAAACATAAATATAATTCTTTTAAATTAGAAATTTACATCAACACCATGTGATTTAGTTCAAAAGAAAAGGAATTTTCCTGTTATCTTCATATCTCTTGTTTTGAGTTTAATAGCTACAGTAACCAATATCCATGTGTTGTATTCAATTTCCCCCCTAAAAAGGGTTACTATTTTTAGCCTTAACCATTCCAATACATTTTAAAAAAATAGATTAAATGATTGCAATGAAGGTGACTGATCCTTTTTTTTATATCATAAACATTAAAGAACACAAAAATAATACTTTCACACATTTTAAAAATCAATAATTCGTTAAGCTCCATTTGATTTTTACGCGTAAAAATCCTGCAAATACCAAGCATGAACCACCGCAAAGTTCCCAACAAAATGCAAGCGCCTCGTTGCTGGTTTTGAGCGTTGGCTCATGTAAAAGGGCCCAAAACTCTTCCATATGATGAAAGTCATATCTTTTCAAGTAAAATTCGGATCTTGACGGGAAAAAGAGGATTCGAGAATCAACCCGGGTCAGAAAAATCTTGATTAACGAGTTCTGAACAGTAAAAAGACCGGAAAATCTGATGGGTTCGATTGAGTTTTCTGATTTCTTAGCTTGATTATCATCAATGAAAGGAAGAAGAAACCAAAAACGATTAAGGAACGTGACACAATATATGTTTGCCTGGAATTTTGGTAGGGTAGACGTGTATTACTTCAAAGCACAAAATAATATATAAAAAATAAACGAGACCAGATTTTTTACGTGGAAAACCCCAAAATATGAGGAAAAAACCACGGGACCTAGTCCAGTATAAATTCTACTATAAACAAACGAGTGATTTACATGTTTTCTTTACAAGAATGAGCTAAGAAAATGAAAATGGTGGAGGGAGAAGGGAGCACCGCCGAGAAGGCTGCTGGGAGAGAAGAAAAGAGGCGACACCCTTAACCCTAATGATCCTTCACTATTTATATTAAAGATAAATGGGCCTACAATGGGCTAATTAAATAGCAGGATAACGGGCCTAGTAAAAGAAAAATGGACCAAGGCAAACAGACCAAGTTAGGATAGTCTCTAGTGTCTATGATACCGGGCCGAGATGTAGGTCTTCATCAAGGCCGAGCTGAGGTCATCATCGAGTCCGAGCTGGAGGTTCCTAGAGAGCCGAGCTGGGGTGGCCGACCTGGGGTTGGCTGACCTGGGGTGGCCGAGCTTGAGGTCTTCCTGGGGTTGGCCGAGCTGGGGGTGGCCGACCTGGAGGTCTTCCTCGACTGCCGACCTGGGGTTGGCCGAGCTGGGGTGGACGACCTAGGGTGGCCGAGCTGGGGTGGTCGACCTGGGGTGGCCGAGCTGGAGGTCTTCCTCGAGTGCCGACCTGGGTCGAGCCCATACAGTTCGGGTCTGAACCGCACCGGATATCGGGGTGGGGTATCATGAGTATCCCCCTCTAGTCGAGCTAGAGTAGCGGTGTATCGACTCCAACTGGTTAGGTGAGGACCCAGATCGGTAGTCCTTCAAATGCCAAACCACGATGTGACCTTGCGCCGTGCCGAGTTCCCAAGTCATGCAGTCAGCAGAGCCATGGCAATTCGAATGTCGATCCTTGGTAGAATAGGCAGCTCGTAGAAACCATACGAGTAACTGGCGTAATCATAGTACTGAGCTCCGGTCAATAAGAGCAGGTTGGACTGGGCTGTAGGAATCCGAACTGAAGCTACTATAATCGAGAATTCCGAGCTGATAAGACAAATACAGACTATGTTTATCTTGGTTGAGCCGACCTGAGCAAATAAAGCTCACCAGACCTAAGCTCCAGAGATGATAAAATGAGTGAAAGAATTATCGCCCAACCTGAGCTTCTGAGATAATGTATGAGAAAATAATACCCAACCGCTCGCCCGACCTGATCTGAGATATGTACGAACAAACTACGCTCGCCCGACCCGATCTAAGCTTCGAAGAAATATATATGAGCTAATAATATTGGTCCGAGATGAGCTGAACTCCACATGATAAATAAAGTAAATAATGCTCGGCCGACCTGATCTTAGCTCCGTCATAGATAAGAGCAAATAATGCTCGTATGAACTCCATAGTCAATAAATATGAGCGAATGAGACCTGTGCTAATATTTGCCAGGGCCTCATACACCTGGGCTTAAGCAATCAGGGCGGACCTGTGCTAATATCGTAGTCAAGGCGGACCTTAACTTTCATAGTCAGGGCGGACCTTAACTTTTATAGTAGTCAGGGCGGACCTTAACTTTCATAGTAGTCAGGGCGGACCTTAACTTTCATAGTCAGGGCGGACCTTAACTTTTATAGTCAGGGCGGACCTTAACTTTTATCGTAGTCAGGGCGTACCTTAACTTCATAGTCAGGGCGGACCTTAACTTTTATAGTAGTCAGGGCGGACCTTAACTTTTATAGTCAGGGCGGACCTTAACTTTTATCGTAGTCAGGGCGGACCTTAACTTTCATAGTCAGGCGGACCTTAACTTTTATAGTAGTCAGGGTGGACCTTAACTTTCATAGTCAGGGCGGACCTTAACTTTCATAGTAGTCAGGGCGGACCTTAACTTTCATAGTCAGGGCGGACCTTAACTTATCTCCTCATCTAGTGTGCCTGGGCTGACCATAGCCACACATGTCTGGGCGGACCATGACATATCTCCTCATCTCAACTCCAACACACACACCACTCCCGAACCTCCATACCACTACACCACATCCGAATAAGTTACTCAAAAATCCGGATCAAATAAAGTTCAAAAGCTGATGAATAAGGCCTTACTGCGAGATCGCATGCCTGGGCTGATATAATAGGGGCTTACTGCGAGATTGCATGCCCGAGCTGTCATAATAGGGGCTTACTGCGAGATTGCATGCCGAGCTGTCCGATACTGTCATGAAATATTGAAAAAATAGCAATGCACAAATATATTTTACAAAATTCAAATATCAGTTGGACAGGAAGAACCGTAAGTTAGGGCCCGAAGACTTGAGGGTCAAAGTCACGATCAACTGTTAGGCTTAGGCCGATGCGGAGGCTGAGCTGGGGTGGATGAGGCCGAGCTCACATGGATGAGGCCGAGCTGGAACTCATACGGCCAAGGTAGAGCTCATTTGGCCGAGGTGGATGAGCTGAGGCCGAGGTGGTGCTCATACAACCGAGGTGGATGAGCTAAGGCCGATCTGGACTCACACGGACGAGGTGGAGCTCATACGGCCGAGGTGGATGAATTAAGGCCGATCTGGACTCACACGGCCGAGGTGGAGCTCATTTGGCCGAGGTGGATGAGCTGAGGCCGATTTGGAGCTCATGTAGCCAAGTTTGTTGAGCTGGGGCCGAGCTGGACTCATACGGCGAGGTGGAGCTCATTTGGCCGAGGTGGATTAGCTGAGGCCGAGTTGGAACTCACACGGCCGAGGTGGAGCTCATACGATCGAGGTGGATGAGCTGAGGCCGAGTTAGAGCTCATGTGGCCAAGGTGGATGAGCTGAGGTCGAGCTGGACTCATACGGCCGAGGTGGAGCTCATTTGGCCGAGGTGGATGAGATGAGCGAGTTGGAGCTCATGTGGCCAAGGTGGATGAGCTGAGGCCGAGCTGGACTCATACGTCCGAGGTGGAGCTCATTTGGCCGAGGTGGATGAGCTGAGGCCGAGTTGGAGCTCACACGGCCGAGGTGGATGAGCTGAGGCCGAGTTGGAGCTCATGTGGCCAAGTAGGATGAGCTGAGGCCGAGCTGGACTTATAAGGCCGAGGTGGAGCTCATTTGGCCGAGGTGGATGAGTTGAGGCCGAGTTGGAGCTCACACGGCCGAGGTGGATGAGCTGAGGTCGAGTTGGAGCTCATGTGGCCAAGGTGGATGAGCTGAGGCCGAGCTGGACTCATACGGCCGAGGTGGAGCTCATTTGGCCGAGGTGGAGCTCATTTGGCCGAGGTGGATGAGCTGAGGCCGAGTTGGAGCTCACACGGCCGAGGTGGAGCTCATACGACCGAGGTGGCCGAGCTGAGGCCAAGCTGGAATCATACGGCCGAGGTGGAGCTCATTTGGCCGAGCTGAGGCCGAGCTGATATGGCCCGACGTGAGGTACTGATTTGGACTTTGCCACTTTTACTCAATCTCCAATCCTGCAACAAAAGCTCCTAATGCCCCAAAAACCAAATGCTAAAGCAGCTCCATTCTCCAAAAATTGTGGTTGGCTAGGGAGAAGAGGTATCCCCAGAGATCTGATGCCTAATGTAGCATCTCGAGAATCATTACACTGGCGTTTCTTAGAGTGCAACCCAAAAGCATAGCAACTTTCATACAAGGCTGCACCCCAATAACCAAAACATTTCCCCCTTTCATCAAACCCGCCGCCGCCGCTTACTAAAGGTTTTCTTCTCCAGAACTTAGAACACCCATCTCCCAACAGAGATCCATCCTTATCCTCCCCATATCTCAACGTCTTAAGCTCACGTTCCCACAGACGGGCCCAATTGTTGCCTGGAATTTTGGTAGGGTAGACGTGTATTTCTTCCAAGCACAAAATAATATATAAAAAATAAACGAGACCAGTTTTTACGTGGAAAACCCCAAAATATGGGGAAAAAACCACGGGACCTAGTCCAGTATAAATTCTACTATAAACAAACGAGTGATTTACATGTTTTCTTTACAAGAATGAGCTAAGAAAATGAAAATGGTGGAGGAAGAGGGGAGCACCGCCGATAAGGCTGCTGGGGAGAGAGAGAAGAAAAGAGGCGACCCCCTTAACCCCATGATCCTTCACTATTTATATTAAAGATTAATGGGCCTACAATGGGCTAATTAAATAGCAGGATAACGGGCCTAGTAAAAGAAAAATGGACCAAGGCAAACGGACCAAGGTAGGATAGTCTCTAGTGTCTATGATACCGGGCCGAGATGTAGGTCTTCATCGAGGCCGAGCTGAGGTCATCATCGAGTCCGAGCTGGAGGTCTTCCTCGAGCGCCGAGCTGGGGTTGGCTGACCTGGGGTGGCCGAGCTTGAGGTCTTCCTGGGGTTGGCCGACCTGGGGTTGGCCGAGCTGGGGGTGGCCGACCTGGGGTGGCGGAGCTGGAGGTCTTCCTCGAGTGCCGACCTGGGTCGAGCCCATACAGTTCGGGTCTGAACCGCACCGGATATCGGGGTATCAATATTAATGGAGGAAAACAAATGGAAAGTTTGGTGATGAAAAAGAATAAGTTTGGTAGCTGAATCTTGAAATCAAATGAATCGAGGGAATAAATTGTTAAGGTCTCAGTTGAAGTACAAAGATGTGTTTAGTATAATGGTTGTGTGTGATGGGAAGAGCATCCAGAAAATCAATTTAATTATCAGCCAATTATTTGTTACTTGTGTCTCCAATCTCTACTTCCTGAATATCCTCAACTATTGTGGACAGTTTACACATCAATATATTTAGGATATGTTAAATCAGAATCACACATCAAAGCGTCAGAATTCCGAGGCTATAATATATGTAAATTGATGTGTAATCCTCAATTTTTTTTATTTAACTTAAGGTCAATATATATCAATATATTGTTACAAAGGCAGCAGACATGGGGAAGATACATACGGACGTAGAAGACGTGGAAGAACAAAACAGAACAAGAAGAATTCCAAAACACTTATCAGACTATGTAGTGGGGTAGTTAAAACAAGTAGTGGACATGTAAACTAAACAAGTAGTTGTAAATAAGTTCGTGGGTGTTAGTTAGTATATTTATGTTTTTTTTAAAAGCAGTAGAATGGACAAGAAGAACAAGAACTTGTTAATGAAAATTTCTCCTTTTCTGAATTTCGTAATTTCCTTTCTCTTGCTAATTTTCTGGAGATTAGCGATCTCGAATTCGCTCTTCTAACATTGGTGCTCTCGTTGAGTATGGCCGAAGGAACAAGGTTGGCCAGGCTCGAAATTGAACATCTCTTCAGGAAGCTCAGGCGTTAAATGTGGAAAAATCAAATACCAATATTGAATTTATTACATCATCCATGAAGGAATTCTCAATTGGCTTACAAACATTGAAAGCCAAAATGGAGCAATGTGTTCGTCGTTCACAAGGCTCAACACGATTTGCCACCTACATCGCCCAATATGCTTTCCAATCCATATTGGAATACTTCGGCGGGTGAACAATCCTCACAATTCAAGCCCATCCGCTTGGAAGTTCCTCGATTTTCTAGTGAGAATCCAACTTCTTGGATCTCACGTATACAACGCTATTTTGACTATTATAATACCTCTGATTCCCAGCGTATGGTGATTGCTTCTTTTCACTTGGATGGGACGGCCTTGGATTGGTATGACTAGGCAAAAATCATTTTATTCCTACTTGGTCAGAATTTTTGTTTGCTGTGGAAACTCGTTTCGGACCTTCCGAAAATGAGGACTCCTTTGGTACACTTAGCAAATTGAAGCAATCTGACATGCTCATAGAGTACCAACACCAATTTGAACATTAGTCACAAAAATTCGAAATGTACCTGAACTCGTTCTCGTTAGTTGTTTTGTTTCGGGTTTACATGCTGAATTACGATGGGAAATTCAAGTTTATAAACCAACTTCTCTAGTTCAAGCCATGGGATTGGCCCGTCTATTTGATGATAAGACGATGGTACAAAGCTTGGGGCCAGAACAGGATATGATAATATCAAACCTGATAAATTTGTGTGGCAATCACGACCTACTAATTCTCCTCCACTGTTACCTACACCATCACATACCCACATTGGAGCTTCGAAACCAAGGCAATTGCCTATTATCAAGAAGCTAACACCTGCCAAAATTGCTGCTAGGCGCGAAAAGGGTCTTTGTTGTAACTGTGATGACAAGTATTCACCCGGTCATCGGTGTAAGGGAAAACTATACTATGTTTTATGGTGACAAAAGACGATATTCTGGAGGATGAGCAACCAATTTTTAGTGAGTCACCGCAACGACATGATGAGGTTCTGGAAATTAGCTTACATGCTATGGATGGCCAAGTATCACCTCGGACGTTACGGTTGAAGGCTTATATCAATGCCCTTCAAGTTAAAACACTTCTTGATGGTGGAAGCACACACAACTTCATCCAAGAACGTGTGGCTAAATTCCTACAACTACCCATTCTATCATCTCCACATTTTCAAGTCTTTGGTGGGGTAATGGTCAGTCTCTTGCTTGTGAAGGTTATTGTCCTAGTGTGAACATTCAATCGGGGGGTCCGAAAACTTTCTTATTGATTTTTATGTTCTTAAAGGGGCTGATGTCGTATTGGGTGTGCAATGGTTAGAGCTACTTGGCAGCATCACTATTGATTATAAAGAACTTTATATGGAATTTATGTGGGATGGTCGATTGGTTAGAATAAAGGGTGAACCACTTTTACAAATCCATCAAGTTCAGTTGCATCAATTAAGGCGCATGTCCAGAACTGATTCTATATCAGCTTGCTTTCAATTATACTCTTTCACAGCAACAACAGAAGACCAATAGGTACACATTCAATCCGATAGCATATTGTCCTTAATTGATTCTTATACAGGTGTATTTGAGGAACCAACTCCATTACCTCCTCATCGCATTATCGATCATAAAATTCATTTTCTTCCTCAAACAACCCCGTCAACATCAAGCCTTATCGTTACCCTTATTTTCAAAAATCAAATTGAGCGCCTTGTATCAGATATGTTACAGTCTGGGGTGATTCGTCCCGGCCAAATTCATCACCCGTCATATTAGTCAAAAAGAAAGACGGCATTTGGCGTTTTTGCGTCGATTATCGGGCCTTAAATCATGCAACTATCAAAGATAAATTTCTCATTCCAACTATCGACGAGTTACTAGATGAACTACATGGCGCTACAATTTTTTCCAAAACTGACTTACAGGTTGGCTATCAGCAAATCCGTGTCCACGCCCATGACATACAAAAAATAACTTTTCGCACCCACGAGGGTCACTACGAGTTGTTGTCATGCCCTTTGGTTTGACCAACACACCTTCTACTTTTCAAGCATCTATGAATGCGATCTTCAAACCTTATCTTCGAAAATTCATTATTGTTTTCTTCGATGACATTTTAATTTTCAGTAAGTGTTTTGATGATCACCTTGTGCATTTAGAAACGGCCTTAAAATGCTTGTCTACCACCCATTCTTTGCTAAACTGTCCAAGTGTTCCTTCGGTAAATCTTCCATTGATTACTTGGGACATATAATTTCTTCTAAGGGTGTAGAACCTGATCCCAATAAGCTTATTGCCATTCAAGATTGGCAACACCTACCTTACCAAAAGCACTACGTGGTTTCTTGGGACTCACTGGGTTTTATAGGAAATTTGTCCAGGGATATTCTATCATTGTTGCACCCCTAACAAAACTTTTAAAGGACTCGTTTGTTTGGTCTTCTCAAGTCAAGTCGGCCTTCGACAAACTAAAATTTGTTATGATGCAAACACATATCCTTGCTTTACCAATTTTTTCTCTTGCTTTTGACGTCCAAACTGATGCCTCGGGTTCGGGGGTGGGCGCTGTGCTATCCCAAAATCATAGGCCTAGCATTTTTTAGCAAAAAATTAACCCCATGCCTTGCCAAGCCTCAACCTATGTTAGGGAACTTGTTGCCGTGGTTCAGGCAGTTTACAAGTGGCGCCAGTATTTATTGGGTAGCCATTTCACCATTTTTACTGATCATCAGAGCCTAAAGGACATCCTTACACAAAACATACACACGCCGGAACAGCAAAAAGATTTAATCAAGCTCATGGGCTATTATTTTGACAATACAAACCAGGTAAAAATAACATCGTTATTGATAGTCTTTCGAGAACATTTGCTAAAGTCCCTTCCTTTGATACATGTACTGCCACTATGTTAGCACTCACTATTCCAGTATTTAATTTCCTTACTGACCTTCGAAAGGAAGTAGTGTGTTGTGTCTAAGACTATCAATTATTCTGCCAAATCTTGTTTTCATATTCGGGAAGGGTTACTCTTAAAAATAATCGTCTTTGTCTCAATCCAAACTCTCCTCTCAAACCTCAAGTGCTATTTGGGTTCCATGCTACACCTTTAGGAGGACATGATGGGGTAAAAAAAACTCTATCTCGATTGTGTGCAAGTTTTTTTTGGAAAAAAATGGAAAAGGATGCAGGGACTATATTGCTAAATGCCATGTGTGCCAATAGACTAAATACATTGCTCGCAAAACTCATGGGTTGTTGCAGTCCCTTCCTGTTCCAGTTAACACTTGGGAGGACGTTTCTATGGATTTTATTACAGGTCTGCCTACTTCCAATGGCATATGATTAGTTTTGTTGATCGTTTGTCAAAATATGGACACTTTGGGGGTCTCATGAAAGGCTTTACGACTGCATCTGTTGCTATTTTATTTGCTGATATGGTTGTTAGCATCATTCCTTTCCAAAGTCTATAATTTCTGATCGAGATCCCATCTTCTTGAGTAAGTTTTGGCAAGAACTTTTCAAGTATTCCGGTACTTCACTCCGGATGTCAAGTGCTTATCATCCAAAGACAGATGGCCAAATAGAGGTTCTAAACAGGTGTTTGGAACAATATTTACGTGGGTTTGTGTGTGAACAACCATCATCATGGTCCAAGTATTTGTTATGGGCTGAACTTTGTTATAATACAAGCCACCACTCAGCTATTTTGATGTCTCCCTTTGAGGCAGTCTTCGGAAAGCCTCCCCCTATATTACCCTCGTATATTGTAGGTTCAACTACTGGTAAACGCCGTCGAACATTGGCTTCTTGATAGGGATCGGGTTTTAGACTTTCTCCGCAAGAATTTCCGTAAGGCAAAAGTGCGTGTGAAATCACAAGTGGATAAACATCGGGCTGAGGTGTGTTTCGACGTAGGGCAATTTTGTTATGTCCGATTGCAGCCTTATCGACAAGTATCATTGTCTGGCCAGAAGAAGTTTCGAAGTTAAGCGACTCTTTTTTGGTCCTTCTAAGATTTTAAAGCGTGTAGGATTAGTGGCCTATAAGTTAGAGCTTCCACTTCATTCTCGGATCCACCTTGTTTTCATGCATCAGTTCTCAAACTTTGTCCAAATCCAGAAGATGTTTCTCTGATTGCCTTGCCTAAGTTATCAGTTGAGAACCAACCAGTAATTCAACCCTTGGCCATTCTTGATACAAGAGTCCTCCAAAAAGGCGAACGATAGGTGCTACAAGTTTTAATACAATGTGAGGGTTTTACCCTTGAGGAAACTACATGGAAGATTTTACTGTATTTTCAAAGTTGCATCCTTCTTTTCACCTTGAGGACAATGTGTCTTCTCCACTGGTGGGTACTGTTACAAAGGCAGTACATGCAGACATGGGGAAGATACATACGGACATGGAAGGCGTGGAAGAACAAAGCAGAACAAGAAGAATTCAAAATACTTATCAGACTAATGGACATGAAGAACAAGAACTTGTTAATGAAAATTTCTTTTTGAATTTCGTAATTTCCTTTCTCTTGCTAATTTTTTGGAGATTAGCGATCTCGAATTCGCTCTTCTAACATATATTGTGGTAAATGATATATAACATATACCATTATTAATAATTGTATAGAGTTTTTGATTTAACTTAAGATTTTGATTACGATAATTACATTCGCTTTTACATATTGATGCTTTTCGTAACAATTTATATTATTCTTTATAGACACTATATAATAGTCATGAACGAATTCAAACTCAAATCCAAGAATATTGCTAATAAAAAATTTACCTACGACAGTTGGGGGGTCATATTGCAATTAGACGATCGATGTCTCGCATGTGACAAGCTAAAATATAAACAATTCCTTAATAACTTACGTAAAATTTTGAAAAAATGAAAAATAAAATAAAACATATTGTCATAAAATCACAAAATTTAGCAATTATATAATATAATACCTATCCTTATATATCAACCACTTCATTGACCCATTAACTCAACCACGAGAAATACCAAAATATTACTGATAAGTAAATAAAAGGAAATTGAAACCCTAATCATCTCAACTCAATTCAATAACTCAGTATTGAATATTACTGATAATCTTGTATATTGATGTTAATATCAAGAGAATTAGGGTCTGGAAATAAAAGTAAAAAAAAAATTATTTAAATATTAATATTATATTATTATTATAATAGTGGATAATACACATAAAATTACCTTAAATATAATTATATTATAATAATGTATATTTGGATGGATCCCAAAATTATATATTATATATAATAAAGAACTTAACATATTTGAGAAATCAATTTCAAATAAGTGATGGGCCACCAATAATATTGGGCAGCCCATTAATGACATCAAGCGATCATTCATTATATTATTAATTATTATTAACTATTTAATTATATATAATAAATAAATTATTTATTATTAATTTTTTTAATTAATATATATATGATTAATAAATAATAATTAAATAATTATATATTATATTAATTATATATTTATTATATATATTTAAATATGTATATTTAATTAAAAATTAATTTATCAAAAATTATTTTTTACATCCCTTTAAATTATACCTCTACATCCATTTAATTATATTTGATCTCTAAAAAATTGTTGGCCTTCAATCGTAGCTGACGACCCTAGAAAAAAAAAACTCTAGAATTAACACTCATTTTATAAAATATATAATTTATAAAATATATAGAAAAAAAAAATAAAACTTAATTTCAATTTGATCTAATCCCCAAATGTTAACGATCCCTCTATTAATATTATTTTTGTAATAATTATTTAATAAATAAAGTAATTATATATTATTAATTTACTAAATACTATTTATATTATATTATTTATAATTTATATAATTAAAATAATTTAATTAAAGAAATTTAAAAAACTAACAAAAAAAATGAGGGGCCACCAATTTTGTGAGTGGCCGCCTGTACAATAGGCGGCCACTCACAAATGTTTAGCCGTCATCTCCTTGGCGTTTTAGAGTAGTTTTGCAAATATTTTAAAAATATTTTGAATTATTTTTATAAAAAACCATGAACGACGCATATCGTGGCGGGGTGGTCCCAGGTGAAATGACCTTTGTTCATCTCATATGCAACTTGTGACTTATAGTCATTGCGTGGTCGTATATTTCTTTGCCCTTATTATGAACATCTGAACCTCTAATCTTTGTATTTTTTTACCAATTTCCGATGCACGCATACACATGGTTTTTTTATTCATAAATTTTAGGTACAATTTTTTAGTAGGATGAGAATTTGGTAAAAATTGTAATGAAAATATAGAGATATAGAATTGATTGCATGTCATTATATTATGGTAAAAATCATATCTTTGTTAGTTATGCTAATTTTCTTGCGCAAAGAAAATGATGGCTTGTTGAAAGATGTATTTTGAAGTATAAACGAAGTTTGATTCTTGGGAAACTTTCAATATAAAAAAAATTCCGGAGGGATTTGACTTTGAACTCTAATCAGAATGATATAAACAGGAGTCTTGGTCCTAAGACATCTTGCATCTCCTTCAAAGATTCTTCTTTTAGGTCCTTTGGATTCATGGTCTGCCAAGTAAGCTAGTCAAGTGCCTTTAACTGAAAGTAAGAGTTAAGTGGTCACGAGCACAAGTCATACCTTCAGTTAGTAGAGAGTAGTCTTTTGACTTAGTAAAAAACCTTTTTTTTTATTCCTACGAATAGAACAAGAAGAGGTATATCTACACCATTTATGATGATAGCTTTGTGAGTTTCAGTACAGAGGCATGTTTCATGCTTTATCTATTGTGCTTCACGATGAAGGTGTCCGTGCTTTATACAAGGATTGGCTTTCTTCTGTCATTGGTGTAGTAATCCTGATATTCTTATTTAATTTTAGTATCTGCTGGTTACTATGATACTCGTCGGTGTTCCTTTTCTGGTCATGATGAAGTGAAGTGACAATAAAAAGTGTTGTTTTCTCCATAAAGAAACTCAATGGCCAGATACACATTTGTTCACACCTTGAAAGATAACAGATTTATAACCATCATTGCACTTGACTGACTATCTGAGGCATTACTTGCGTTTATCATTATTTTATGTATATCAACTAAAGTGATATTGGCACCGTATAGACATGGTGTCAAAGTAACTAGTAAAGTTAGCATAGTGGATTGAAGATGATATTTTGTGGTATTCTAGGTTTACAAATTTTTATTGAGAAAGTATATGTTTTATTATTATTATTGTTGTTGTTGTTAAAAGTATATGTTTTATTATTATTATTTTATTATTATATTCTAACGTATTTCTTTATATTTTAAAAAACTATTATCAGTACCTATACCCGACGACGGGTTTAGGAATCATAGAATCGAACTGGAATCATCTCTCAAAATTCAAAATCAAAACTTCAGATTTGATTCCAAACCATTAATTTACCGCGATTCCGGCAAGATATTGTAATATATAGACACCTTAAATCGGCTAATTAACTATAAATTAAATTTAGCCTTTTATTTTATTTTTTTTTAATAAAAACTAAATAATTAATATTATTATTATATTATAATTGTTGATAAACAATTATTTGAACTATTCAATATCGTTATTTTTTTTAAGCCTACAAATTCAACGAAATTGTTGAAAGGAGGCTTGGAGAATGGAAAATGGCAACAGCAGCAGCAGCAGCATCTTCTACATTTTTTTTCTCAAGGTAATTTCACTACTCTTGCTTCGATTTTACTACTACACTGTTAGGGTTCCATACTTTAGGTGTATATGCTCATATTCTAATTCCGGTTTTCTACAAAATTAATGTACAATTAGTGAAAATAGGGCAATTAGTGATTTTGTGAAATGCGCCCACGTCCAGAGAAATTACGATCAGATTATTTTGCAAATGGTTTCTGCAATGGTGGCTCAGAAAGCGCTGAAAGGAGTTATATTTAACGTTTAGTTTTGGATTGTTTATGTCGTTGGGATCATGGACATATTTCTTTGATTTGAAACAATTTAGGTTGTTAATCCTTTGTTTACTGAAGATGCAGTATCCTTGATTAAAGGATTTCTGCGGCTAAACTGTTGTGGCATGATATATTGGCCTCCTAATTTTATTGTATCGGGTGAACTTGCAAAATGTCTAATGGAGATGTTAGAAGAGTCTCAGTACATGAAATACAGCTTGTAAGTTTCTATTACATTTGAATAATTTCATTGCATTTGTGATTTCTTTCTATATTTTGGTAAACTGGGCTCAAATTTTGGGAAGAGATGGATAGATATATCCAGGCATCTGCTTTCAATTATTGTGTCAAAGATAAACATGACTGTGGATGTACAATAGCATGTGGATGAGCATGACAATAATATGTTTTGGTTGTGACGCTAAAAGTGAATATTTTTTAAATATTTCACCTGAAATCCCAACACAAATCATCGTGCTACACTATCATCAATTGTATTCTGAATTATATTAATTGTTTCGTATCCAGTCCTAATAAAAGCTTATTCTTGAATCAGTACAATCTTGAAATATCTGATATATGATAGATCCCTATGACTGATAATGGAAATTGGAGCCAAAGCTACAGATTAAGTAACTTTTAGAACTGAAAGGACATGCATAGTGTGGTCATACTTTAGAAAGAATCTGGATTATTACTTCTTTTCTCTGTGATATAGAGTTTCGTTTGCAATGCCAATGAGATGTGGAATTTCAGAAGTTGCAAATGTTTAAGTATTGATGCACATAATAATGCATTTTCTCTAATAAGCAGCTGAAGTTACTGCATGAACAATCTAAAACATTTCTTCTGAATGGAAGGTAGAGGAATTGTTTGGGAGAAAATTTAATTACACCAAGGTAGAGGAATTGTTTCGTTGTGAATTCTTTTCACCTGCTCTGTTCTGTAATCTAGAATGGTTTTGTCTAGTCAGGCTTGATCATCGAATTTAACCGATAATAATTGTTATTAAAAGTGTAGTCATTTTTGCAACCCGTGTTTTCTCTCTGGTATCAGGTTCAAAATCTAATTGAAAGGTGCCTTCAGCTTTACATGAGTCAGGATGAAGTTGTGTGTACCCTGTTACATCAGGAAATTGAGCCCGGTTTCACTGAACTTTTACTTACATTTTCCATGCTTCTTGTCACATGTATGTGTGCTGTGCAGGCTATATGCCTTGCAGTTGTGGTGAGAGTAGTTGCCCCGAATTTTTGTCTTGCCATCATTTGTTCTCTGTTTTTCACATGATAATTAAATGTTATTGAAGGCAATGTTAAATTGATATTCCTGTTAGTTGTACATCTTGTTAACTAGGGTGCATAAGGAATTATAGTCACTCTCTGGTACACTTTATCTTTTTTTATGATCAAATATGAACAAGTTGGAATCATAAACTTATGTCACTGAGCTGTTGTTATTCCTGAATGATGTTATTATTTGATCAAGGATTTAGGTTGAACGGATATTCCTGAATGATGATTGATCTTATGGTGATCTTGTACTGTTTGCTCTTTGTTTATATTGTTTATTAATTTGATGCAATTTATGTTAGCTTGCTTCAATGCAATTTTTACTGGCTTGCATCTTGTTTCATTCCTCCAGATAACTATTATTAGTGATATCACTCCTGTTATGTGATCCCAAGCTTGAAAAGAGTAGAAGAAACACTAGATAGTATGTGTGAACTACTCGGTAGGTAGAGGTCCAAGATGATGATTTTGATAGTTTGTGCCAACTACCTGAAAAGCTGTAATGATTTTGATAGTTGTAATGACTTTTTTATTCAACTTGAGTTTAGTTTTACTAGTTTTTGTAATTTGTGCTTTAATATTTGATAGAATTTTGTGACAGGTTCATGAATTTAAGTTAATACAGATGCTTGCTTTTATTTATTGGTTTTTTATATGTAAAATGAAAAAAAAAAAACTTTTAAGTTATTGTGATGCAATTTGTTTTGTAGTGTGTGAAATATATATAGTGACACTAAAAAGCGTCACAAACGGTGGTTTATAGTGACGCTTCTGTTTTTAGTGACGCTTGTTTAAAGCGTCACATATGTGAGTGTTTCAATATGTATGTAGGTTATAGTGGCGTTTTAGAGCGACACAAATGCTATTTTTCGTGACGCTTTCAAGCGTCACTATAACCTACATACCTATTGAAACACCTACCTACGTGACGCTTTAAGCAAGTGTCATTAAAAGTACAAGCGTCATTACAAGCACATTTCGTGACGCTTTTTAGCGTCATTAAAGCCGATTTTTCTAGTAGTGCCAACCCGTTCCGATGCATACCTACGAGGAACCAGACCAATCTAGATTTGGTTCCATGGATAATCTCACGGAACCACACCGATCCGTCATTCCCGAACTAATCTTGGAAAGTGTCCAACAAAGTAGTTCCATTTCAAGAGGAAGGAAGCAAAAGATTGGTATGAAAAGTTCTTAATGTTAATTGAGTAAATACAGACATTTGTGGGCTCGATGATTCTGTATAAAACATTTGGCTTTTTTTTTTTTTACTTTTCAGGTTCGGTTATGGTTCCAAACCGAGGACCGACACAGGTAGTCCATCGGTTCCAGGCATGAAGAACCGCACCAATCTGTTTCATATATGAATCGATGCCGACCGACGAACCGGTCAAATGTCAAATTATAGATGTCAAATGGGTCGTGCCGGGATCTTATTTTCGCCACGCCCGTGGCACGAGGCATGGCCCAATATTTTTTAAATTGTTTTTTTTGTTTATTTACTTTTTTTTGTTAATTTCCTTATATAAATATAATAATATTGTAAAAATATAGATTAGCACAATATATTTGCAAAATAAAATTTATTGACTAGAAATTGAAAAACTACAAATACATTTAACAAAACACATTTTACTTTTTCTATTTTCATCGAAGAAAAACGAAAATCATGTCCTCCCAAATTTGTAAGCGACTATCAGCATCCAACCAATCCTTTAAAAGAATACACATCTCCCCAGTGTTGGTTTCATTCTACTTTTTTTTCATCAATGACTCTTCCACCTGCACTAAAACAAGACTCCGATGGAACTGTGGATATCGGAGGAGTTAGTAGATCCCGCACCATTATGGTAAGTACAGGCCAAAGTCTAGCATTGTCTTTCCGCCATGCCAAAACATCAAAGTTTCTAATTCTGGTCACTGAAATTTATGATTTTGGTTTAGATAAACTGAAGCTCAGTAAATGAAGATGTATTAGAACTAGAACTAGAAGAAGAGGGAAGTAGTGTTTGTCTCTCCTTACCTGTCCACCAAAACCCTTACTACTACTAGCACCACTACTACATCTTTCTCTTACTGGAATTGATCTAGAATTATGTAACGAATCATATAAAGAAAACAAAGCAAACAAACATTTATAAATGGACTGTAACACCAGAAGAAGCCATATCATAATCTTTTTTTACATTTTTTACAAACTGCCCTGATTCCTTTCCCTCAACATTTTCTACATCGAATAGTTGTCATACTTACTAGTTCTTTTTTTTTGAAGTTCTTTCTTCATTT
>CAJQUN010002529.1:0-25545 GCA_907163345.1 Haberlea rhodopensis | reverse complement strand
ATTTAGGTTGTGTTTAGTTTTGATAAATTTGATTTAGGTGGATGGATTTTGATTTGAGAAAGAATTTTGATTTTGGATTTCAAATCCATCGATATCAAATTGTATCATTCTTGGATGGATTTGAAATCCATCACAATTTATATAATGTTTAATAGATAGGGATTGAATTTAACAACTTTATCTAAATTAGATTAATCAAAACAAGTTTATTAGTTTTTGAAGAGAGAGTTGGGAGAATTAAGGATTCTCTTATTTCAGAATAATTAATAAAGAGGTACAAATAATCCTTAAATAGACTCCGAACCTAAGATAGATAAAAGATTTAAAATACAAATATAAATCTGAATCTACTAGATAGATAAATCAAACTTATCATTATCTATTATCCAACACTCTCCCTCACGAGCTGTGTTCGTATATGTCTATCATGCCTATCTTGGAACTTAGGTCTTCAAACTGTGGATGGTGAATGAAGTGTCTTAGTTAAGATTGTCTGCAAGTTGACTTTGGGGTGGATTTATAATTGAGGTCAATGATTTGCTTCTCATCTTCTTATAATTAAATGTCGATCCAACTCATGTGCTTTGTTGTGTTCGATCATGGGGGGATGGCACTGGATTTTGGCTATGCTTATGGTTGCTTGATTGTCACACATCATTCCCACTGGTTGAGCATTGTCTACTTTAATTCAGTCAGCAACCTTTTCAGCCACATTCCTTCGCATATGCTTTGGGCTAATGCACGATACTTCAGTTCAGCACTGCTACGAGCAACTACAGACTGTTTTTACTCCTCCAAGTGACTAAATTTCCCCATACAAATGCCACAACGTAGGCCGAAGTTGGGATCTTTCGCATCTGTGTGAGAGCCAGCCCCAGTTCTGCATCACTGATACTTTATGTTCCTGATAGATGATTTCTTGAAAGTAGTTCCTTTTTGTCCTTTTTCCTGGGTTTTTTTTTGTGGGTTTTGATCGCATATGCGCTACAACACGGCATCCATGTGATCTTTGTTTGGTTGGTTCAGGAATCTACTAACCACACACCACTAACAACAAAGCTGATATCTGGGCATGTGTTGTGAAAGATAGATTAGTTTCCCAACTAATCGTTGATAGCGTCATTTGTCAACTACGGACATTGTCCATTTCCTCAAGTTTTTATCCCTTGTATCCATAGGAGTATCCACAGGTTTGCATCCCAACATTCCAGTTTCTTTCAGAAGATCCAACACACGTATTTTCTTTGGAGATATAATTTCCATGAGATGATCTTGCGACTTTTTCCATTCCCGAGAAATATTTCAGGGGTCCAAGATCTTTCATTTCAAATTCCTTTGAGAGCAGAGCTTTTTACAAGTGTCATTTCTTAAATGTGATTTCCTGAGTACTATAATCATCGACATTACACTATGAGGATGGTGATTTTTCCTTCCTTGGAGTGTTTGACAAACAGGGTGTGATCTGACTGACACTTGTATGTAATCCATTCCCCTTTAGAACAGTGGAAAATCTATGAAACCATGCCCTGTGAGATTGCTTTAAACGAAACCCATAAGTGATTTCTTCAGTTGCACACTTTATCGGCAGTTGATGGAGTTCCGAACCCTGGGGGATATCCATATAAATTTCTTCATCAAGATCTCCATTTAGGAAGGCATTCTTGACATCAAGCTGATACAAGGGCCAGTCCATGTTAGCAGCAACAGATAAGAGAACTCGGAATGGTGTGTAATCTAGCCACTGGAGCAAATGTCTCTTGATAATCAATGCCATAAGAACTGTGTGTACCCTTTCGCAACTAATCTTGCTTTAATATACGCTCTATGCTTCCATCGGCTTTATGTTTTATACTGAAAAATCCATCTACAGCTACAAGCCAACTGTCCTTTTCCCTGGAAGCATTTAGTAATGAGCCATGTATTGTTCTTCTCGAGTGCCCGAATTTCTTCAAGGGCTGCAGATTTCCAATCAGGATGTTGTAAAACAGTTTCAATAGTAGACGGTACCTGGACCTGATCTAAGTTGGACACAAAGGCACGATATGATGGTGATAAATGTTCAACTGAGACAAATTTGCATATAGGGTGCTGTGTGCAAGATCTGACGCCTTTTCTTACTGCAATAGGCCTTATCTGAATCTTATTATTTTCAGAAGAAACAGAAGTACCTTGTGATAGTTCAGATGATTCAGGCTTCAAGGAGGAGTCTTGGCAAGGCTGAATCTGTGCAGGTTGCTGATTCCTCCTAGAGTACACCAATAATGGTTTAGTGATAGTGTACAGGGATTTTGAGTGTAGTGGGCTTCGGAGGTAAATTGAGTTTTCACCTATCGGTTCTGTTCTAGAGTGGGAAAGGCTTGGGTCGAGTGATTCTTTATTGTGAGATTCGTCTTGGTTGTGCTCTTTTTGAATTGAGCAACTGGGATAAAACGGCTCATGTTCAAAAAAGGTGACGTCCATAGAATGGAAATAGCGTTTGAGAGAAGGGGAATAGCACTTGTAGCCTTTTTGATTGGGAGAGTAGCCAAGGAAAATGCACTTGATTGCACGTGGGTCAAGCTTACCACGGTTATATGCTGGTGTATATGGACAAATGCCGTGCAACCAAAGACCTTTAATGGAATAGCAGGAATCAGGTGAGATGAAGGGTAAGAGTGAAGAAGTGTTTGGATCGGTGTATCAAACTTTAGGATACGAGAGGGCATCCGATTGATGAGGTAGGCTGCAGTCAAAACCGCATCGCCCCAGAATGATTGTGGTACATTATGGGAAATGGTTAAGGATCGAGCTACCTCCAATAATGACGATTCTTGCGTTCTGAGATTCCATTTTTGTTGGGGTGTGTCAACACAAGAACTTTGGTGGACAATCCCTTGGCTATGAAGGTATGGACCAAGGGCGGAGTTAAAGAAATCACGAGCGCGGTCTGTCTTGAATACCTGGATACGGGTTTGAAAATTGGGTCTGAATCATTTGTTAAATTGTTGAAAAAGCTGAAATGTTTCAGATTTTTCCTCATTAAAAAAACCCATGAGAGTCGAGTATGATCATCAACAAATAATAAGAACCATCGGGAACCCGTAGTATTCTTAACCCTGGAAGGACCCCAGATATCACTATGAATTAGTGAAAAGGGGTGTGAAGGCTTATAAGGAAGTGGCTTGTATGTATGACGAGTATGTTTAGCGAATTGACAAGCATCACAAGTAAAAAACTTTCAAGCATTTAGTTTTGAATAAAGAAGGAAAAAGTTTTGCTAGATACATAAAACTCGGATGCCCTAAACGATAATGTAAAAACAAAATTTCATTGTCTGTACGTGAAGAAATACGAGAAAACAAAGAACTGAAGGAGCTGGCACACAGAGGTGAAGGGTTAACTGATGCGCAGAGAATGTAGAGGCCCGCACAGTGTTCAGCATTGCCAATCGTCCGCCCCGAAGCCAAGTCCTGAAATACACAAGATTTGGCTAAAAACTTAGTCACACACCATTGAGATCCAAACTGAGTGAGTCGATTAACTGATAAGAGGTTACAATCAAGAGCAGGAAACAAATAATACAGAATTCAAAACCAAATTGTTTGTCAGGTGGGCTGTTCCGGACCCTAGAACCTGTACGCAAGAGCCATTGGCAATTCTAACCGAGCAAGGTGTTGTGCACGGACGATAGGAGCTTAATAGGTGGAGTGTGCCCGTCATGTGCTCCGACGCACCAGAGTCTATAATCCAATAATTGGATAAAACCTGTTGTTGAGAGCAACGCAGCGGAAAGTAATACCTGTATGTGCAGAGGTACCAGCAACGATAGGTGGATTGGCAGTGGGTAGAGCTTTACTTAACACAGCTGTTGTAGGACATCAATCTGCTCCTTGCTAAAAGGTTGGTATTCTTGGTAAAGGACCCTCTGTTTGCACAAGAGTGGCACGGCGCTGACGGGTTGATTTCCATTGGCTGGTTTCCCATGATCCTCCAACATGTGTCAATGGTGGTGATGCGTTTGTTACACTTTTCACACCAAGGACGTCCATTCCGCATATGACCAGAGGAATGTGGTGCAACGTTGCTGGAAGGTGTGTTGATACTCTCAGCCAATGATGGCATATTGGCAAATGAGCGTGGGGCGGCCAAGGCTGAACCGTCAATGAGTTGGCTACTGATTTGAGGACCCCATCATCAACTTGCGGCGGCTTTTTCTTCATGTCGGATAGCAGAGAACACCTCACGCAATCGAGGCAGAGGTTTGATGGCCAGAACACGGGCTCGGACGTCATCCCGATCGGCGCTGAATCCCAATAAAAATGGAATATGCGCTTGGTTTCCACAATTGATCGGTAAAGGGTCTCATCGTCCGGACACGTCCACTTATAATTCTCAAAAAGATCCAGTTTGTGCGTAGCGAGTAAGACCTGTGAAATATTGGGTGACGGTGGATTCGCCTTGTTTCAAGGCGAGAAGATTACACTCAATTTCAAAGAGTTCAGCCACGTTTTCTTTGCTGGAAAACGTATCTCGGGCCGCCTCCCAAACCTCGTTCGCCGTGGAATATAACAAAAAATTTCGCCAATCTCGGAGTCATGGAATTGATGAGCCAGGACATGACCATATTGTTTTTCAATGGTCCATGATTTAAAGGCCGTTGCATAAGATTTGTCGGGCAAACCCGGGTTGTTGTAGACAGAAGATCATCCCTCCCCTTCCCACGAATGAACATCCGAACGGATTGAGACCATTGAGTTAATTTTAAATTTTAACAAAAACACCTTGAAAATTTTAGTAAACCGGTTATATGGTTAGTGAAATAGGATGGTCGTGTGTCGGAAAAAGTGTGGTGAACCGGGGCAGAGGAGTATTATTGACGGCAGAGGATGAGGAAGCGCTGCTGGAGGCGGCGGCCATGGCGTCGTTTGGAAAAAAAAAAAATTACAGTTCACGTCTGGCTCTGATACCATGAAGAGAGAGTTGGGAGAATTAAGGATTCTCTTATTTCAGAATAATTAATAAAAGAGGTACAAATATCCTTAAATAGACTCCTAAACCTAAGATAAGATAAAAAATTTAAATACAAATATAAATCTGAATCTACTAGATAGATAATCATCTATCAGTATCTATTATCCAACAAGTTTTAAATAATTTCTTTTGGATTTCTAGATTTGACGATAAGGATTTCAAATCCATAATAATAAATCTATTGAGTTTGTTTGGTTAAGTTCATTTTATAGGGGTTTTAAATTTATAACTGTCATTTTAAAACTATTTTTTTGAGATTTCAAATCCATCTCCTATGGATTAAACTGTTGTTTCTTCAATCCAAATCTTTGAATCCAAATGCAATGGCATTCATACACATTTCCTCGCTTTCCTCCTCCTACATACATCATCCCTGTAGTTCAAAATTCACTTTTATCTTTGGAATCAAGAAAACAAGTCATGCGATAGCCAATAAGAAAAGACACTAGTATCCCTTAAAATATTATATATTTTAACATCCCTTTTAAATTTTGTATCCATGTGTTATATTTGATGGAATTTGTTTGTTGTGAATTAAAAATCTCTTCTACCATTGCTAACCATTATTTTTTTTGGTTATCACTTAACGGCATTATAATGTTAAGTCGGAAGAGTTTGTGGAGCTAATGGTATACATGGAGTAAGTTAGTTTTAGGAGGCAAAACGGAACTATCCCTATAATATAGTGTGGCTATTTGAGACATCCAAGAGTTTTTGAGCAAAAAAATCTTATGATGCATGTTTCTGCAACATATTTTTGTTCAAGATTGTACAATATGTTCTGTATAAATGATTTATAGTTAGGTTAACTGTCGGTTTCTGCCTGCCGGTTGGCAAAATACTCATAATTCCTAGATTCACGTACTTGTAAGTTTACCTTTCAGAGTCAACTGTTTTGCAGAAATTAAATAATTATACCTCATTTATCATATGTTCACATACATATAATTTTACTTTTGCTTCAGAAAACGTGTGCCATTTGCTTGGGCGTATGGAATCAGGGCAAGGCCAGGCCATCTTTACGCTGAGTGTACTCACTCCTTCCATTTTAGCTGCATAAGCAACAGTGTTACATATGGCAATTACCTTTGTCCTGTTTGTCGAGCTAAATGGAATGATCTCCCTTCCACTGTTCCAAGCTATAAACCCAATGTCAATAACAGTTTCAGCCCAAATCCAGTCCATCAAGCTCCTCAACCCCAGGTCCCAGTTCGCTCCCCGTTCTATACCTGAGCGGAACCGATTCTATTTTCTGACGATGAGCCGCTGCCTTTGGTCCCTGCGGATCCGGTGCCTTCTACACCTGCTGACCTTCAGAATGTCACTGTCAAGGCCATTCCAGAGCGACCACCATAGCTTCTTCGGAATCGAATCCATTCGGATTTTCTGTTCTGTTGTGTAAGGGCGCCATCACTGTCGGAAAGATGCCCGCCAGTTCCATCGTGCTCCTATTGATCTTGTTACTGTGCTAGATGTCAGCGGCAGCATGCATGGATCAAAATTGGTGCTCCTGAAACGTGCTGTTGACTTTGTGATAGATAACTTGGGTCCTTATGACCGACTTTCGATAGTGTCATTTTCAACTCGTGCTCACAGAATTTTACCCTTGCGCAGAATGACGGAGCAGGGACGTGAAAATGCTAAACGTTCTGTGAATTCACTTTCGGCAAGTGGCTCCACCAATATCGTGGAAGCTTTGAAGAAGGGAGTTCAGGTTCTTGAAGAAAGGCAGCACCAGAATCCGGTTTCCAGCATCATATTCTTGTCAGATGGAAGAGACACTTGTTTACCACACGGCACACGGTTTCAAACTTTCTCGAGTCCAAGACAGCCTCCACAATATCTGCATCTATTGCCTGCTTCTATCTGTCCCGACAACCGAGGAACAGAAGATCACGGCCAGCATCAAACATTTCCAGTTCATGCATTTGGTTTCGGTACAGATCACGATCCTCTCACATGCATGCAATTTCTGATGCATCTGGTGGTACTTTTTCCTTCATTGAGTCCTACGAAATGGTGCAAGATGCTTTTGCTAGCTGTATGTGGTGTCTACTTAGTGTGGTAATTCAGGAGCTCCGTCTAATGGTGAGGTCGGCATCACATGGGGTCGAAATCAAATCAATATCTTCAGGAAGATATGCAACTGAAATCTGTAATGAAGGAGCACATGGTTTAATAACGTTGGGGATTTGTATGCCGATGAAGAAAAAGAATTTCTTGTTAACTTAGCGGTCCCTGTATGTCAGAGTATTGAAGATGAGGAAATGAATCAAATACTACGTCCCTTTTGGATATTACGTGTTCTTACAGATCAGTCGTGTTCAAACGACATGGTACAAATTGATGGTGACCTAGTTACCATACTGAACCGAAATCTCCTTCGCCTCTTGAAACGACAGTAAGTTTGGAAGTTGATAGGCAAACGAAACCGCCTCTCAGCGCACAAAGCATCGGAGAGGCTCAACATATGGCAGAAACAGGTAATCTATTGGGCGCACGACGCCTTTTATCAGATCGAAGGTCGGCCCTTCTTGCTTCTGCATCTGCGCAAGCCGGTGATGTCTTTCTTTTATGGCTTGAAGCTGAGATGAAAGAATGGATGGCAGAATGACAAGTATGCAGTTGTACGAAAGTGCTGGCCGAGCCTATGCTCTCTCAATATGAGCTCACATGCATATCAAAGGGCCACGACTAGAGGTAGCAGCGTTCCCGGTGCAGTGGAATCCGGGAGTTTTAGCTTTGGTGCAGGCGCAGCTGGTAATAGTAGTTTCAGTGCTTTATGCGACATGCGAATCATCGATGGCGAA
This sequence comes from Haberlea rhodopensis, assembly GCA_907163345.1. NCBI lineage: Eukaryota > Viridiplantae > Streptophyta > Magnoliopsida > Lamiales > Gesneriaceae > Haberlea > Haberlea rhodopensis. The sequence goes on along the minus strand of CAJQUN010002529.1, from coordinate 17,725 downwards.
TATGGTGAACAAATCTCATCAACTTAACGAGACAGGGGGCAGTACTTCAAGTAAAGAATGAGTCATCTCTGTGTTTATATTCATCCTTTTCTCTCCCTTGTTGTCTCTTGTGTGCTTGTGTACTTGCAATTTAATGCGATGAATAAGTTGAGCAATAAGCAACTTTTTTTCTATTGCTCAATTATCTTCTTCTTGAAGAAACTGGAATATAATAAGTTTTTAATTCATAGGATTTGTGAAGTTAGTTCAAAACTTGATGAGTTGCTTGCCTTCCAAAGAAGTAGTTTCCGTAAAAGCTGGTGTGACTTGTTCATATAGGTCCTTTTCAGGTGGTATATCTACGCTAAACTTTTATGTGAGTGTTTTCTTTGTATCTATACATACGAAGGGGGTCTTCATATAAGTTTGGACAAAATCTATTGTCATTGGTAAGTGAAGGTCGTGCTTGTGTGGCTATCCTTTGGAGCTTTGTGTCACGGCATAAAAACTGCTAGCAAGATCATGTGCAACGCTGCGGGTCGTGACATTTGGATATGAATAAGGCGTTTGTGTCGGCTGGCGTGAGATGCTCAGGACCAAAAGGTGATGTTGAACTTCATCTATTAAGGAATTATGACCGGAACAATAAGAGTCACTTTAAAATTACCTAGAGCTGCCACAGCGCGGCCAAAGTGCTAATACGATTTTGAGTGTTGGCTAAAAGACGAAATTTTCGAAATTCAAACTAAATTTTTTAGTTTAAATTTAGGTGTGGCCGGAGCCCACTGCGGATTTATAATTGAGCCTTTATAAGTTCTTCATTCTTTTATCATTTTAATTTACCATACCATACTCGAAGGATTCTGCTGCTATGCAAATTCAAAGTTTATAAAAAACAGTTTAAAAAAAACAAAAGCTAACATAGCCAAAGAACCTAATTTTATCCTTTCGAACGTTTTAAATGGCAGCGAGATCATATCATTTTAATGTAAAGAATCCAAAAAATTATTATAAAAGATCATGATTTTTTTTTAAAATGATCAAAAAATTGTCCAACTTAAATAATTATGCTAATAATTCTTTATTTTAATAATAAATCTTTAAATTATTTATATTATGGTGCAATAATTGTCCTCACTGTGAGAGCGAAAAACGTTACGTTTTGACTGTTGTACGATTTAAATATTGAGTTGCATAGCGACAAATGTTTGAACATATAATTGATATGTATTTGATTCTCATTAGTTGCAAGGAGTTCAACTATTGGTAGGGGCATTGTTGGAATGATCAATTGTCTTTGATGGGAGAGAGACAGAAATACTAGCTGTTTTTTTTTTCACACCCCTTAGCCTTGAAACCGTTGAATGTGTGAGTCCTTGATATTCTACGAGAGACTTACTCCCATGTTCTTAAGGAGTTAATGGCTATTGTTTTGCCCATTCATTATATGGAGACTGCGGTGAAATTCACACCGAAAAAAAACCAACTATGAGTTGAAATGGTATCAACCTCTATTTAAAAGTGTCAAGAGTCATTCAATTCTCACAGCAAAGTTTTAAAAATAGGCCGAGGTTGGTGGTTGAACCGGAAAAACCTGTGAACCAGAAGAAAAATTGGTCTGAATTTTTAATTAACCAGATAAAAAACCCAAATAAATCGTTGTGTTGTTTTTAAAAACCAAGGACTCATTGTTATAGGTCCATTGAGTTATTTTCTACTACAAATTTGGCGTAAAATATAATACTGTATCATTAAAACTAAATATTGTAATATTATTATTTTATTATAAATCATGCATATAACTATAGTTATTTAAATTTTTAGTATCTTTGTACCTTTTTACCATAATATAAATAATTTTACCTATTTAATTATTTTTTTGTTTTCTTTACACAGTGCATGCTTTGCTATATGAATATATGCTTGATAATACTCTAATAAGTTGTTAGTAGAGTATACAATCTGGTTTTTTTATTGACATTTAATCTGATAAATATTAAGTATTATGATTGTTTCTTTATACAATAAATATTTGTTTATGTATTTGATAGAAATTGATCCGCGGGTTCAACAACCCGGCGATCCATTACTTTGAACAAATCAATTAAAAACTAGACTCAATCCCTTGTATGATCATTAACTAAAGGATATTATTATATATGAGATCCTTAGATTAACTATTTTTGTCCAAAGGGAAAATCATATTCAACATAATTACACTTCACAAAAATTTAGTATATTTAAAATATTTTTTGATTAGAATTTAATATATATGCACACATAATATTAATAATGGTAGAATGTGAATTGATTGGCATTACGCAGTTATGGTAAATAATTAATTGTACGATTTTACCAAGAGTGGAATACGAAATTAGTGGTTGCTATTTCAAAAAAAATATTAAATTGTCTATATAAGATCTCAAATATATGTTTATTAAATCTTTAACTTAAATTTTCGTCTTAAATTTGCTCATTTCTCATGAGTGCGTAACGTTTGTTTGATGCTGCTCTTAAGACAGTGCCTTAGGAGTAGCATCAACCAGTCATTAAGTTTTTTAAAACAAAAAATGGACACATGTCGCTTGATACTTCAAAAAATACGTGAGAATTATACATCCTTCTACGAAGTAGGCTGTTAACTCAAACCTACAAATCCAAAAATCGGGTTCGAATTGGTGAAATTCAATCTGATTAAATTAATCCAATTAAAGTTAATTTTTAGCAAATTTTTTTTTTCTTTTCTAGGTAGCAATATGGCCACATAAACCATTGATAAGTTAAGAAATTTATTTTTTGTATGTTTACTCTCTAGATTATTTTACAATAGCTAGTGTGAAAACAAAATGACTTATCTATTTGATTATTCATAAAAATTTTCCTTTTTATCAATTTTTTTAAAATGTCATAATAAATAAAATAAATAATAATTAATTAATCAGGCTGAGCATCCAACTTGATTGTACCGATTTCCGATTAAGTAGATTGTTTTTTTACGTAAATATGATCGGACAATAAATTGGGTAAATTAAGTTGACCATTCATTTACACCCACTTCGCTTTAATTTTTATTGCATTATTAGTTTCAATTTCTCTCTACATGAAAATTTGTATTATATTGGGGACAATGTAAGATTTAAGTATGGGGGATGTATTATAATTGTTTATATAATTTCTTATTTTAAAAATTCAAAAAAAAATCAAAAAAATGAAAATTTTTGAGCTCATAGTGAATGATGAACATGAACTTTTGAATCACTAGCCCATGATGAACCTAATTGATAGCATGCATATTTTTTAAAATAGGTGAATTGCTAACCTTGGAATACTTTGAACTCTAATGCAAAATATGCTTTGACATAGTAGTCGAATATTTTAAGCACGAAACCGCCATGACTTGTGAAGTGTGCATAGCGTAGTGAAGATTATGCGAACTTTGTGATACTCTTATGACGTTTCTAATACATGCAAGAACTTAACTACATACTCTTTGAGCATATGTCTAGACTACTTGCCAACATGAAAATGATATAGGCGATCTTTGATACGCTTGAGCCTTTCAAGTCTACCATGTAAAACAAAATAAATCCCTAGTGTACCCTTTGAGCTTTAATGCAAAAGAATGGTTGTATGCTAAGCATCCAAAAGACCCCCATTCGACATTCTTTTACTAGCTTTTATCATCTTCCCTAATGAGCCCTAAATATGATTTAAATCCATACCTTTGAAGGGAGTATGATGTGTTTTATTCACATGCACTATGTATTCATTTGATCCATATTTTGAATTTTATTGTCAAAAGAATAAAATGCATTAAAGAAAAGGAGAGGCCTTTTTGAAAATATATAAAAAATATTATTCCAATGGGTGCCAATGCATAAAAGAAGAAAAGAAATGAGTACACCTTATAAGAGATAAGGCTTGAAAAATCATGCAAGTAAATGAGTTTTTTTATTGTGCATATTATTGTACTCTCTTGTTTGATACATCTTTAACCTTTCTTTCATAAGCCAACACCTAGGACAAGCTGCAAGCTAATAAAGACCTACATGATTTGTGCTTGTAAGTTGCTAAGATATTGGAGAAAAGTGTGTGCGAGTGAGTATATATTTGTGTTAGTGTACAATTTGAGCAATTGTGGGTTTACATTTGATTGGATCCATAATATGTGCATAACACTTGTTATGACCCACACCACACTCACGTTTGCTACTTTGTTAGGTGTGAAATGCCTAGGAATTGAAGTTGTTTCATTGTAGCTTTTCAATGTCTTTCATAACTATGCATGTCTAAAATTGTTGAGGCACCAAAGTGATGTCAAGTTTGTTCATTGTAAAGGTATGAGCCACAAAAAGATTTTAGTTTTGGTTTGATTTACTCGAGGACGAGCAAAGTTTAAGTATGATGGTATTTGATGTGTAACTATCAATGATTAGGCATGATTTAATGGTTAACTTGATATTTTGTGTTCATAATCATACATTTGGTCATATGTAGGAAATGGTGAGAAATCGAGCTAAAACGATGAAGAATGAAGAAAGTTGAAGAAAAGAAGAAGAAAAACTGGACTCCAAGATACGTCACTTCTTTCTCCTCTTTGAATTTCTTCATGTTCGAGTCATATTTTGGAAATGTGGTCAATAGAAAAGTTGTAGAACTTTTTTTTGTTATCTTCACGTGGAAAACTAATTTGTTGAATTCGGAGATCGTATGATAAAGTTATGGCCAAATAAACTACTTAACTATGGTGCAGCAGGCAGAAGATAGCCGCCCTAGGCGCAACATTTTATGCGCAATAGGCGCCTGACATACCAAATTTTGGACTTCTAGGCAGAAACATAGGCGCATAGGCACATTTTTTACGCGCCCTAGGCTCCTGCAGAGTCCTGAAAAAAGGAAACTCGAGTTTTCCTTGCACAATTTGATTCATACCCTAATTCTTGCCTCCCCCCCCATAAAACTCGAAAATCAGTCTTTATTATTCATTAGATTGTTAGGGTATATTAGTTTAGGCTTAGTTTATAATTTTCTTTGAATCTTGTTGAATACAGCTACAAAGATCAACACGAAGGCCAGGATTGACGACCTCGACTAGTGGACATTGGATTAGTTTTCTTCCCCTTCCTTTTTTATTTATCGTTTTTCTTAGATTATGTGTAGCTAGTTTTAATTCTTGGTTGAGGAAGACAATACCTTAGATTTATTAATCTTTGGGAGATTCTTATGCTTTAATTATCAATTTTGATTGAGTATCAATATTTTCTTGGTTTTGTGTTGATATGATTTGTGTTTGTTTATTGGATTGACAACCTAATAACTTGCATGTAATCTATTGCATTTTGGATATCAAATAAGAAATTGTTTGAGTAATCTAATTAAGAAGAAACAACTAAGACTATATTTTCTGCTGTGAATTTATTATGTTCTTTGGGAAACAGTTGACTAAATTATTATAAACTACTGTTGTTTATGTTATTTAGATTCATCACTCACTAGATTTGGAAGCTATCATTGAATTGATCTTAACTGTTGTTGTTTTTGATGATAATTGGATAAGAGTTGAATTGAGTGCTAGTTTCTTTTTGACTAGGAATAAGGTGATGGGAGAAGTTAGATTTCTAATTGAAGATTGTTCAAAATAAATTGAATCTTTTGTATGAAATATGTGAGCTTCCAAGTACCCATCCATTCCTTAACCTCTTCTCTATTTGACTCCAAAACATTCGAGTTCACCCCACCCAACAAATTTTCGAAGGATCTTGCTCAAGATGACCCTACATGCTGCTACACTCAACAATCTCGTTTATAGCATTTATTCGATAACAATCAGAAGTATCAACATGATATTTCATGGTGCGAAAATCATTAAAAGTTACTTGCTCGTTGTTCATCCCCTTAAATCTAAGACACGTTTTGCACATCGATAGGAGCTCTTCCGGTTTCCCAAAAGGGCGACCTAAAATGAGGTGGATCTCACTATCCCCTCCATGTCTAGCACAACAAAATCATCCGGAAAGATAAATTTATCAACTTTAACCAACACATCCCTCTATAATCCGCCTAGGATATTTAATTTGACTTCTTCAATCCCCAAGTTCTCAAGCATGAATAAGTCATAAGATTAATGCTTGCACCAAGATCGCAATGCTTTGCTAAAAGATAATTACCTATAGTGCAAGGGATTGAGAAATTACCTGGGATCATAGCATATGATGCAATTTGTTTTTGCAATATAGCGGAGCACTACTCAGAAAATTTATCAGTTAAAGTCAACAAGCTACTCAACAAGCTATGTTGCACCGACACTCCAAACAATCACCACATGTAGCGTCGGATACTCCACGGACACGACAGTACACGGGTGCGACACGTGGTCGGACACGCCATGTGGAATGTCTGGATTTTTAAAAAAACAATATTCTGAGTGACAGTTTCGGACACGGCGGGACACGACAGGACACGGTATGGACACGGCGTGGACACGAGAAAAATGATTTTTTTTTTATAATTTTTTTTTAAAAAATATCTAACTTTTAACAAAAAATTTATAATATTTTTTTACAAAAATGTTTAAAAAATTATAACTTTTTTATGGTTATGTAGGTTGAGTGGTATTTGTTGTATGCTTTGATTAGTGAATGAAATGTCTACAATTGACATCATTTTCAATTTTATTATATTTGATAATTAAATTATTTCTTGAATTTAAGTTTATTAGAACATAAAGAAGATGTAGAATACATATAAAAATAAAAAATTATTGCCGTATCGTAGAAGTGTCGTGTCCTGTAATTTTTTGAAAATTCGTGTCCCCGTGTCCATGTCGCATCGTACCCGTGTCCCCGTATCCGTGTCCGTGCAGCATAGTCAACAAGTTTTCTCTTATCAGATAAAATTTCTATAAAGAACTTAGCATAAGAAGGCATTTGAGCCAAGACCTCTGCAAAAGGAATATTGATTATGTGATTTCTTAAAAACATCAAGGAATTTTGAAAATTGTCCAATTGCACTTGCTTTGCTCTTTTTGGGGAAGGGGAGTGATTTAATATCAATATTATCATCAGAATCAAGTCCTTACCTCTCTTACCTTTCTTACCTTTGGCGATGGGATGCGTGCCATGTTCCTTGGCATCCTCCATCTTCGCCTTCTCCTCTTCTTCTCTCTAGTCCACAGTTTCTGATGGATTCAGCTCCTTGTGTACCTGTTCCTCCATCTTATTCATTCAGTACTCACTGCATTAACACCTTGGATATTTTTCTCAGTATCACTTGGCAAATCTCCAGGGGCTCGTGATGATAACTGCTTGTCTAATTGTCGTATTTGAGCCTCCAACTTGTGCATTATCATCACTGGATCTGTAGCCTTGCTTCAGTCCCCGCCATGTCCTTCATCATCATATCTTCTAAACTCGACCTCTGTTCCCCATGATTCAATTCTGGAGGTGATGAAGGAACCATTGCTCCTTATTGAGGTCTAGCTTGTTGTGGTGCGGGAAGTTGGGGCATTTTCTGTTGCATGGGAAATTGTGGCGGATTCTGTGCATTCTCAGTATTCTTATAAGAAAAAAATTAGGATGATCCCTCCATTCAGGATTGAACGTGGAACCATAAGTATTGTATTGTTGTCGCCCATGATTCCCCACGAAATTCACTACTTCCTCATCAAAGATTGGTTGCTCCTCGATCACGATTCCTTTATAAAATTGGTCATTGTTAGCTAATCCTACAACTGTTCCTTGATTCACCTTAATCTGATTACAAACTTGATTATCGTGTATGCGAGTCTATTGGTAAGTCAACCTTTCAAGTTTAGCATTGATGAAGTTAAGGCACCCTTCTCTATAATTCCGACCTTATTCTCCTTTTTTGAGGACCAACCCATGTTGCATTCCTCCATGTTGCCAATAATCTCCATTTTGCTAGTGGAGTTCTCCAATAGATTGTACCGCCAGATGCGACATCCAAAAAATAACGTATAGAAGGTTCCACACCATCATAAAAAGTCTGAACTTGTTGCCAACCGAGAATATTATGTTGGGACACATACTCAACATCTTTTTGAATCTAGCCCAAGCATCATACAATGATTCCTGATCATTATGCTTGAAGGAAGTTATGTTGTTACGCAGTTGAGCCATCTTTGTTGGTGGAAAATACTTGCTTATGGATTGTTGAACTAATCTGTCCCATGTTGTAATAGCACCAACTGGTAAATCCTCAAGCTATTCAAGCGATGCATCCTTCAAGGAGAAAGGGAATAATATCAGTCTAATTGCATCGGCGGTCACTCCATTGAATTCATCATTTCACATATAGATAGGAACTGCTCCAGATGTGCATTTTGATCCTATGACGATGTTTGTTTTGGGTGTCATATGTTGACAGGTATCGTCACGGGATGACGATGACATAGTGTATGTTCTATGTAGACGCGTAGCGTCGTTTCGATGAATAATACATTTATATATATGTATTTAGTCATAAGGTTTGAGTGCCGATGGTGAGCACAGGGCAGTGTCTGGGTCACTAGTTGACGAGACCATTATGCCGAGCGGGTGCTCGATGAATTATTGGGTGCGCCGTACAGGAAGTGTACCGCAGCACATATTTGAGGTAAATATTTTACAAGTAGTGGTACCTTTGGGTATACTCGTTGGAATGGCTATGCCCAAGTGACTGGTAATAGGAGTAGTTATTGAGGAAACTACTTGCTTATACCGAGATGACATATTGTGGACATGATCACACCCACCCCTGAGGGTGTGGAATAAATCCTACGAAATTAGGATTTTTTTGTGGTTGAGTAAAGACATCGGGATGTCCGCGGTGGTTTGGTGTTTTTAGAAATGTTTGGGTGTGAACCCACTACTCTAGATGGATATTACGGTATGGTATACCGAGCGGAACGTACGATACGTTGGTAGGCTTGGTATAAGCCTATGGAGGCAGCGACTTGCTGGCCAGGTATCATTGCAGTGCTATGTGGGCATGTAATAGCCATTATACTGCTCGTTGGATTCGAGTTTGGTAAATCGTACGGTGATACGATGAGGGTTTATGGTAACTCTTGTAGTCTCTATGTGGCATGATGATTGAGGCAGGGATACCTCACGGGGACGTTTATACGTCAAATGTTTTGATAAACTTGTACTGAGACACTCAATTTTGTTGGGAATACCAATGTGAGTGTCGACAAGTCGTTACTAGCTCTGATTGAGCATCTTTGCATTTGGAATGCAACGGGAGTCACAATTGGAATTGTGGGATATATTAGTGGGGTAACACTACTATATTGATTTTAGCTCTTAGAGAGATTTGGATTGTACTGTCATGAGACAGCTGGTATCGATCGTGGGTTGATTGTAATCAGCCATCGTGAGCATTACTGGTGTTAGACCAAGTATGGATTTCTTACCTTTCGGTGGGACGTTCGAGGAGACGTCTCTGTAGAAATGCTCGAGATTGTGGAGTACTATGGCATTAGTACAGAGCATCATTATTAGATGAGTATACATGGCGTATACGGGTTTCGATTTGGTATAGTGGCTTTGATGCACTATTCTGAACCAGTTGGGTATTTATTGGTTCCGAGTTATATTTTGGTGTAAATATACCCAGGTTTCCGAACGGTGGTTCGGTTTGGAGTTGGAGGGTCATGGTTCATGACTTTTTCCTTGTGAGGAAGGCGGTATTGATATACCTACCGATTGGAAATCTTTGGGATTTTCAATGAGTCGGTTTGTGGGGTGTTGATGTTGGAATCACACCATTGGTCATTGGTCTGTCAGTCATTATTCTCTGCGAGGTGAGAATAGCTGGGGATTGACAGTTGGTTTTGGGACTTTGGGTATGATTGGAGATACCGAGTCTATTGCATTGAGTATGCATGGGTGTTGGTACCTAGGCATGTATACCATGTGTATACGATGCCAACTTTTTATTTGGTCCTCGTCGAGCATCGGGTTAGTGTGCTTGGATGAATGAATCTCCGGCGAGAGATTGTATCACCTTGAGATTGGTAATCTCGATGGCACGATTTATTCTGAAGAACGATCGTGAGTTTTGGTTGACTTCCTCCGAGGAGGAATTGTAGTACCTTGGGTCATGGAAATTCATTTCGGGATAATTCGATAGCCTCCCTATTTCTCTGATTATTGAATCCTAGGGTAAACGAGGGATGGCCAGAATTTGGATTGGTTAAGTGTCGTGATTGACACGTGTGACGGGAATGTAATTGATTGTTCTTGCATATTCTTTCGAGAACTTGAGACCTTGTGGAGTCTCGATGGAGTATTTGGACAAAGATATGATTCTACGAACACCCGGATGTTGACATCTTTGGAGATGTGTTTTGTGTTGATCGGTGGCCATGTTGTTGCCCAATCGTGTTGCAATGTGGTGCAACTGCTCCTTTGATGGAGATGTATTTTTGAAAGCGGAAGCCGGATGTGGTTTAGGTGCACTGTTGTGTGTACTTGTGGTTTCCTTGGTAACGATGTATGTTTAACATCGTAGGCTAAATCGTAGAGATATCATCGAGGCGATATCTATTTTGGAATCACGAATGATTCGTTTGAGTTGCAGTTATGGTTGGCTGACTGCTTAGAGATGGTTAGCATTGGGATATGCTGACGTTCTGTTGCGGCTGTAATGGTTTGGAAGGTTTATATCCCATTCCAGGTTTTTGGTGCGAGGTCGGTATCCTCGCGGTTGGTGTGTCATTCATGACATGTTCATGATTCGACGATGTGAATCCGTTTGGATTTTGTAATCTCGGCAATACGTGGAGTACGCCGTGCAAATTTCGAGGACGAAATTTTATTAGTGGGGGATAATTGTGATGCCCGGGAATTATTATTGTTAATCCCGGAGTGAAACGATCCTTAATGGATTTTAATTGTAGCAATTATGAATTGATTGCGATTTTGGGACTCCCGGGGATTTTAAATCCAGTTTTTGGAGTCGCTGGATCAAGGGATGAGATTGTATTCTCATCGTGGTGATAACCTTGGAATTTGGTTTTTTTGGTGGAATCTGGGGTCCGGAGTACTTTGTACTGGGGCTGGTGATGGAATTTGAGTTGGAGAGATAATTATTGAAAACAGATGATTTTTAATGAATCATGATGTAGTGTGGAGGTAATGGTATTTTGGAGCCTTGGAACTATATATACCAATTGGACTCGGTATTCCGTCATTATGCGGAATCTCTCCCCTCTCTCCTCTCCCTCACGCCACTCTCACCCCAAACCCTTCCCTCTTTTCTCCCCTTGAGCAAATCGATGGTGGCTCGACTTGGGAGCCGGATTTCTCGAAGATAAGTTGATAATCTTCTTCCCCTCATATTTTTCCTTCGATTTGGTAGTAGTATTGGAGTTTGGTTAAGATTTAGTTTGGGTTGGGATCTTGGAAAATTTTGGAGAATCTTGGATTCTTGTTAATCTTGTTTTAAAATGTGTTTTAACCCTTATTGGATGTCTAAGGGTGTTTTAATTGTTGTTGGTTTGAGTGGTTGGAGGAGTTGGTTGTGATTGTGGAGGTTTTTAAGCTTTTAAAAATGGTGATTTTCGGGTCGCGCAGCGACCGATTGATCGGTAGCTTGGACAGATTGATCGGTGCAAGTGCGTACGTTGGGTGATTATTTCTGTATTTACCGATCGATCGGTATGAGCTAGCTCTCCTAAGCTAATAAGATCTTTTGTCAATACTTGATCACCAGCTAACTAGAAAGATGAAGATCGATCGGTGCAAAGCCGTAGCTAAAATCGGATTTATGAACAGTTACCGATCGATCGGTAGTGCGATTGTGTAAAATTGTATTTTGGGTCCTCCCTCGGGTTTTAGGGAATGATTATCAACCATTTACTATTTAATCATCGTGTTGGGATGATTGGTGTCGGATTTTCATGCTTGTGCATATGAATTTGGATTACTCATTGATTATGAGTTATTGATTTGTGTTTAGCAATTTTCTTCATCGGACCTCGGGACTGAGGCAGTGTTTGGACTTGAACTACGGATCATAAGGTACGTATGACGTACAAGTATAACCCTTTATTATAATTGCAATTGTTGAGTGCATGGTACACCATGTTGCAATAAATGTATATGGAAATGCATGGTATATGGTATTAGCAATAAATGGATACCGAAATGCATCGTTTATGATAATTATTACAAATGGACATATATGCATTGGAATTATATGGTGCCGCTTTTGAGCGAGCATGATTGGATGTCGTCGCTTTTGATGAACATCGATTATGACCCACAGCTGTTGAGCATGAGTGAGAATAAAATGCCGCTATTGTAGAGCGAGCAATGACATAGAACTATGGAACCATAAGTGAGATATATGGAATATCTGTAATCATTGTTTTAATGATTTTATATTATGGATTATGATATCGATATGGGGCAAATGGATTGTTAATCAATGTAAGGATTAACTGGCAATTGGGAATTTGATGGTTGTTCAGTTATTTTGAGAACAAGAACAGCACAGGGGATCCCGAATGAGGGTGATGCCATCCAGGGAGTGTCCTTTAATATTCATAGCATTTACTTGTGTAAATTATGAATGGTATTATTGTGATTATTGGTTTGGTGGTATTGGTATGCTCACCCCGTGTGGGGGCTGTCTCTGTTGGGGCAGGTGATTAGGTACATTGATGGCTTTTGGAGTTGAGCTTGAGCTATGAAATGGAGGTGCTTCCAGGGATCGAAGTACCAATGATGGTATTGAGCACCGTGTTTTATACATTGATACACACATACTTTTGATGCTCGCATGCGAGCACTATTTTGTGTATATGGAATGTATTAAAAGGCAAGGGCATTTCTCTCTTCATTTATGAGTTGCATGCAATTAATTATTGAATTGCTAAATGAAGTGAGAGCATGTTAGTGTATTCTAATGGTGCATGATATGTATGTGAACTTGGTCGGGGGAAATTAGACATTATATGGAATAATGTAACGAAATTATATTATTGGCATGATTTGCTATGATGAGAAGTGGGTTTTCCCTACATATATGATGATAATGCACTAAATGCTTGGATTAATACACTAATAAGGGCACTGGGGTCCTTACACTTGGTCAACTTTTTTTATGCATCTTTCTTGGTCTACTTTGATCACTTGTCAACTCCAATGCATTTCTTGATCCTTATTCACCTTGTTACGCGTGCACCGACTCTAATTTCATCAAATTTGTGATTCTAACAAGGCGGTGCACGTATGCTTAACAAATTGGTGAATTTAACAAGGCGATGCATGTAATACACCAGTGCACCAACACTTAATTTCATCCAATTTTGTGATTCCAACAAGGCGGTGCACTTATTTTTATAATATTGATGATTTTTTACATGACGGTGCAACGTAATACACGCTTGCACCGACACATATTTCAATTTTCTTCAAATTGATGATTCTAACAATGCGGTACACATACCCCCATGCACCAGCTCTTAATTTCAACAAATTTGTGAGTCTAACAAGGGGTGCACATATTTTTAACAAATCGATGATTTTAAGAAGGAGGTGTGTGATATCCGGAAAATTAATTGTAGTAATCCCATATTTTAATAAAGCATTAACTGATTTTAATTGTGGTAATTATGATATAATTACGAAATTGAGATTTTAGGGGATTATCATTCGGTGTTGGAATTGTTGATTCAAGGTTCGAGATTTTATTCTCATTGACTTGTTGAACCTTGGAATCGTGTTGGTAGTGGAATTTGGAGTCTGGGGAGCTTTGGTTTGAGGTTTGAGATGTAATTGAATGAGTGAGAGATAAATTATTGAACACTTTTGTTATTAAAGAGTTTTGGTGCGATTATTTGAGACTCGGGTTTTTGGAACCTTGGTACTATATATATACCAAGCGGACTCGATGTTCAACCATTTTTCTCCCGGCTCACCATCTCTCTTCCTCCCTTTTTTCTTTCTTTCTCTCTTTTTTCTTGGAGGAAAAATTGACTCGATTTTGGGCGATATTCTTGAGCAAATCGTTGGGTAATCTTCTTCCCCTCTCGTTTATCTTCATTTTTGAATGTATTTTTGTAGAGTTTGGGTTTGATTTGTTTGGGTTTGATTGTTAGGTTTGAGTTTTGGGAATTGTTGTTTGGTCTTGTTATTGTTGGGTAATAGGTATTTATTTGAGTTTGCTGAGGTTGTGATGTAATCATGGGTGTTGGTTGAGTTGAATTTGGGTTGGGTTCAAAAATCGCCATTGAATGAAGTTTTTCGGAAAAATCGTAGGTCCCGTTCGATCGCGGCACTAGTGTGATCGATCACGACGAGACGTGGAATTTTGGAGGCGATGTACAGTGCGGCCGATCGATCGCAAGGAAGTGACCGATCAATCGCGGGATATCACGATCAATCGTGAGGACCTTGGTGATCGATCGCCAGGCCAAATTTTATTGAAAAAATATTTTGTTGTTGAGATGTCGTCTTATGCTTAGCCTGAGTTTTTTTATGTGATTAATCATCATGATTGGATGATATATATGGAGGTTGAGTACGTGCTTGAGTATGTGATTGTGTGCACGTAATTGATTATGAATTATTGATTGTGTGTAGCGAATAATTCACCAGATCTCGGGACAAAAACAAGGAGTGTCTCTTGCAATTGGACTATAAGGTATGTGTGTGACTTACGAGCATAGGTAAAAGTGTTATTGTTGTGTACAATGGATAATATATTCATGTTGTGTTTGAATTAGTACGTAGAGCCGTACAGTATTGAATAATTGCAATTATTGATTAATGTATTGTCAAGTATTGAGGGCACCAACCAATGGTGCTATGAATTATTGTGATGCCGCCATTGAGCGTGCAATGGATTGTGATGTCGCTACTATTGATCGTGCGTGGTGATATGATAATTTGATAATTGAGTATATGTGTGAAAGGAGCAAGGTGCTACATACATGTGAGTCACCTCTTGAGTCAGATAGGAGCAAAGTGCTACATACATGTGAGTCACTTCTTGAGTCCAGTAGAAGCAAAGTGTTGCATATGATGTGAGTCCACCTCTTGATTCATAAAGGAGCAAATTGCTACATACATGCGAGTCGCCTTTTGAGTACAATAGGAGCAAAGTGTTGCATTTGATGTGAGTCACCTCTTGAGTCTGAAATGAGCAAGTGCTACATTCATGTGAGTCACCTCTTGAGTTCAATAGGAGCAAAGAGCTGCATGTGATGTGAGTCACCTCTTGAGTACGAAAGGAGTAAAGTGCTACATACATGTTATTCACATCTTGAGTCCGAAAGGAGCAAAGTGCTACATATATGTGAGTCATCTCTTGAGTCCATGATTTATGCCACCAATTTGCCGGCGATGAGATGTGTATGAGTTGTACCACCATTGAGGTCGAGGAGTTTTGATATGAATTGGATTCCATTGAGGACCGTATATATATATATATATATATATATATATATATATATATATATATATATATATATATATATATATATATATATATATATATATATACTGTTATTGATCGATTGAGTTGATGAGATATTATTGCATTATTGTTATCGATCATTCATATGCAGGGAGTATGAGATATCAATCAGAGTGAAACTGATGACGTGAGAATCTACTGCTACGTCACGGATAGACGTATATGAGATCGTGGTATTTTTGGTAATATGTGTTATAACATGTGTATATTTGAGCTAATTATGGTAGATAGTATTCTACGCATTGTGGATTACTCAGGGAGTAACTCTTTATCACTATAACTCTGAATAGTACAAGTTATATATATTCGTGTTTGTCGTTTACTTTTATTTTTTATTCTCACCCCCGTGTGGGGCAGTTTCTACGGAAACAGGTGTCAGGTAGCTGTCAGAGAGCTCGAGGTGTTTGGGTTGCTGAGTCAGAGACTTATTAAGGTCGAGTTGAGTCAGTACATTAGTTATAGTGTTTCCTCCTTTGTATGTCGTTCTGTAATCATCCAGTGTTTTTGGATAGACGTTTTATTATTACAGTTATGAGACTCATTGTTTGAGGATTTATTTATTTGTTGTGTAAATGGTCCAAATTATGTTGAGATAATTGTCAAAAATTTTAAAAAACCTTGTATTATTGGAGTATATTTTTGTTTAGCATAAGTGGGTCTTACATTAGTGGTATCAGAGCAATGGTTAGGTGTATGGACTAGTGAGGGTCTAGCGTGAAGTGAGAACTGCTTATTATTGTGGATAGCTATGTCTATTGAGTATTGGGAATAGATGTCTAGTGTTGAGCTAGCTTGAGGGTCTAGCGTGAGTCGCTGTGATAGATTGAGGAGTTGGGACAGGGTCATCCAAGTATAGAGGACGTATCGTGTGACCATTCGTGGTCAGATAATCTTTGTGACATGATATGCATCGAGGAAGATGCTATGTGTAGTTAGTGTTGTGTTGTGTACCTGGCTCACCCCTTCTCTCTTCTCTCCTCCCCCTTCTCTCTTCCCTCCCCGCCCTTTTTTCTTTCTCTCTCTCTTTTCTTGGAGGAAATCAACGGAGCTCAATTTTGGGCAAGTCTTGAGCAAATCGTTGGGTAATCTTCTTCTTCCCTATCGTTTATCTTCGTTTTGAATGTATTTTTGTAGAGTTTGGGTTGATTTTTATGGGTTTGATTGTGAGGTTTGAGTTTTGGAATTGTTGTTTGGCCTTGTTATTGTTTGGGTAATAAGGTATTTATTTGAGTTTTTGTTGAGGTCACACTTGTAATTCCTCGATACGATCATATATGTTTGATGTGATGATTGAGTAATTATGAAATAATTACTGTATGATGTGGACTCGGGTTCGGGTGGAACAGAGTGTGAGTAGAGGACATATGATGAAAAGAATAAGATTCATGTTGAAATGAATGAAACATAGTTGGAAACAATGAATTGATATACATGGTTTGTTAAACATGTAGCAAGAGAACGTTGTTATGTATAGGAATGACGTGAGTTATATGTAGTTTGGACAACAAGTCTACATGATTTGCATGCATTTGAATTTGATATGAGAGTTTGCATGTGCATGTGAATTTGAAGGCTACTATATAAACTACAATCAGAATGAGAAAAATATACTTACACCATAAACACCTACAAATTCTCTACAAGTGCTCTTCCAAATAACCTTGCTTGGTTTTGCTTCTTTTTCTTGAAATTCAACTTGAAATCAAAATAATAAGTTGTTGGAAGTGACTTCATAGCTTCTTGGTAAGATTTCATTAAGATATGATGTGTATGTGTATTAGTGAAACATGTAAGCATACTAAAAGTGATTTTGATATCTATTGGTTTGATATGCTTGAAGTAGCAAGAATTAATCTTGAATTATGTAGAAAAAAAGTACATATCATGTATTGGTAGCACTTTTATCAAGTGTTGGTGGTGTAATTTCAGTATAGAGGTAGAACCATGAGGATAAGCTTGAAACACCATGTTCTGAAACTGTTGCTGTCGAGCGATCGATCGTTAGCATCGTACCGATCGATCGCTAGACAGGGTAAAGTTTAAGAAGGGTTTATGATTGGAGCGATCGATCGCTGCATGTGACGATCGATCGCGAGCTGTGCGAATCGCTAAAGAGGACCGATCGATCGCTAGAATGTCGTAGCATTTTAATATGAAATAAGACTTTAATAGAGATCGACGTACTAACCCGATCGATCGCTACCAAATACCGATCGATCGCATAGGTTAATAGTTGGAAGCGATCGATCGCTGGGAT
>CAJQUN010002528.1:0-25546 GCA_907163345.1 Haberlea rhodopensis | reverse complement strand
AAACTTTTAGCTTTTCGAAGGACCTGGAAAAATGGCAAACTCCGATGGGCCGATCTCGATATGAAACGAGATCGGGCAACAATCTGACCCGTTAATCTTTGCACCTATTTTTAGGGGGTAGCATTGACTGCACAGCTTGAACCTTTTCAGGGTTAGCCTCAATTCCTCTTTCTGTCACAATGTAACCCAGAAATTCCACTCTTAACACCGAAGAGAAATTTCCGAGGGTTCAACTTCAGATTATACGTTCGTAAAGCCAAGAATGTTTTTGTGAGGTCAGAAATAAGGTCGTCTCCCGACCTTGATTTACCAAAATGTCATCCACATAATCCTCTATGTTTCTTCAATCTGTGTTGTAAACACTTATCCATGAGCCTTTGATATGTAGCTCCTGCATTTTTTAATCCAAAGGGCATCACTATGTAGCAAAATGTCCCGTCCGAGGTGATGAGACTCACTTTATCTTGATCCTCTCGAGCCAATGGCTGATGATACCCCTGGTAAGAATCCATAAAACACAAATATTGATGTCCAGCTGTGGAGTCCACCAACTGATTGATCTGTGGTAGAGGGTAACAATCTTTAGGACAGACCTTGTTAAGATCCCTAATATCAACACACATTCTCCATTGTCCTAAATTTTGGGTACCAATACCACATTTGATAACCAATACCGTGAAATGTATGCCATCACACAAGCGGTAAAGAAATGGTGCCATTACTTATTGCTGCATGGCAACTCTCGGGTTTCCGCCTATAAATACCAAGTTTGGGGTATCAATTAAAATTAATTCATAATTACCTTTACCTACCCGCATATATTTCCTCATATCTCTCACCTGACTTGAGCGTCGGAGAGGACCCGCCGAAAAAACTTCCGGCCCCCTTCTCACTGTTGCTTCATATTTTCAGGTCATCTCAGAAGATATTTACTGACGTCCTTGCCGTTATTTTGAAATTGGAGAAGAAAGAGAGGTGAACCCCTTCTCTATTGATATCAGCAAGACACCGCAATTTTAGGTGGTATCAATTGGCGCCGTCTGTGGAAATTATTGAGTTGAAGAATTTGATATGGCTGGAAGACGTGGACGTGGGCATGGAATCAGGAGGAACCTGGGAGAAAGAGAAAATCCTAGCATGGAAAATCATAATATCCCTCCACAACAGGAAGATCAAACATCTCCTTCTGTTATGAACGTGGGAGATCTGACTATGGAGCAGCTGGCACAATTCATCAATCGGACCATGCAAAATAATTTTTCCAACACCAAGTTCCATCGCCAATGGAGTCTAACCAAGCTCCACACCTCCACAAACAAATCAGGCGCCTCCGCCTGTTCAACCAGAGCAGCTCCCTGAAAACAATAGGGTAGCAAATGCGGATCCGGATACACAAGTAGAGCCTCCGCTAATAGATCCAATGGAAGCTGTATGGGGGGAGATAATACGATTGGGTCAACATCTAGGTGGACGACCTCCAGTGGCTAGGAGAGAAAGTCCATTCTCCCAAACTATTTTAGGAGAGGAACTCCCACCAAATTTCAGACAACCCACAGTAGGAGAATATGATGGAAGCACAGACCCGGAAGAGCACCTTGGAAGATTTGAGAATGCTGTTATGTTGCACAGGTATTCTGATGGGATAAAATGCCATGTTTTCATTACCACCTGGTTAGATCGGCACAACAATGGTTTAATTTAATTAAACCAAACATTGTACACTGCTTTGAGGAGTTCAGTTCGGCTTTTCTAAACCAATTCGCCAGCAGCAAGAGGTATCAAAAAACTTCTTTAAGTCTGTTCACTACCAAGCAAAATGAACAGGAGTCCTTGAGGGAGTTCGTACAACGCTTTAATGGGGTAGCCTTAGAGGTCCCCACTGCAACAGTAGATGTCCTTATTAACGCCTTTACACAAGGGCTTAAGGCAGGAGAGTTCTTTAAATCATTGGTAAAGAAACCACCTCGAAGTTATGACGAACTTCGAGGAAGAGCTGAAAAGTACATCAACCTAGAAGATGCTCAGAGACAGAGAAGGGTTGATCCGCGGCCATCAGAAAAGAAAGATAAGTTAGAGGTAAGCACGAAAAGACCGGCTGATAGGACCGATGAAAGTAGTCGAACTAGAAATCAATTTGCTTCACGCATACCTCTGTCCATGAGCTTGGAAAGAGCTATGGAAATATGTGATGATAGAAAGAAACTAGAAAGACCAAGGAAGTCGGATAAGGGACCACGTATGCCTCCCTCTGATAAGTACTGTGAATTCCATAGAGAGTACGGTCATATAACTAATGAGTGTCAGAAGCTTGAAGATGAGGTAGAAAGAATCATCAAAAGAGATTCTGAAATAAAAACTCTCCTAAAAAGGACTCAAGAACCTTATCAAAAAAGTCATGGTAGAAGCCGGTACCGAGGTAACAGAAGAGAAAAAACACCATATAAGGGCCGAACCAGGTCCCGTGAAAGGGATATTGCTCCTAAAGAAACAGATAATCAAAGGAGAATGGTCGAACAGGTGGATAATAATCCCACCCAAGGAACTATTAATATGATCTCGAGGGGACCCGCTGATGGAGATTCGGGCAGAGCTCGGAAAAGTCATGGTAGAAGATTGGAAAATTTCGAAGTATCGGAAGAGCTAATTTCAAGGGATGAGCATGTTATAAGCTTTGGGCCTGATGATCTGAAAGGAGTTGCAACACCGCACAACGATGCCCTAGTAGTCACTGTAACCATAGCTAACTATGACGTAGCAAGGATCTTCATTGATACCGGGAGTTCGGTTAATGTCTTGTTCAAAGATACCTTAGAAAATATGCAGATAGAGGGATCAAAGTTTGAACATATTACAACTCCTCTGTACGGGTTCACCGGGAACGCAATTCAACCTCTTGGACAGATCATCCTGCCCTTATCTCTTGGTCATGGGATGTCCCGCATAACAAAAATGGTAATTTCACTGTGGTAGAGGCACCTTCATCATATAATGCAATCTTAGGCCGACCTGCTATGAAGGACTTCAAGGCAGTAGCTTCTACCTATCATCAGAAATTAAAATTCCCAGTGGGTAGAGAAGTTGGGGTTCTTTGTGGTGATCAGAAGACAGCCCGCCGATGTTATGTGGATGAAGTAAAAGAAGACATAAAACGAGCTCGTCGAGAGGTTGGTTGTATTGAAAGAGTTGGGTATAATATTCCGATTGACAAAGGCATTCCAAACAGCTTGGATGAAGAACCAGAAATAGTTGAGCTTGTCTCTACTGATCAGAAAGTAAAAATAGCCAAGGACTTGGAAATAAATATAAAAGCATCTCAATTCATGTTTGATTAAAAATGAGGATATCTTTGCCTGTAGTGCTCGTGATCTAAGAGGAATTAGACCAGACGTCCTAGAACATCATTAGAATGTGATTCAGGAGTCCAACCTGTAAAACAGAAGAAAAGACACTTTGGACCTGAAAAGGATAAGGTCATAAGAGAGCAAGTGGAAGAGCTCATTCGGGCAGGTCATATTCGAGAAATACAATTTCCAACATGGCTCTCAAATGTGGTTTTGGTACCAAAGAGTTCGGGAAAGTGGAGGATTTGTATAGAGTTTCGAGATCTTAATAAGGCATGTCCGAAGGATTGTTACCCATTACCAAGGATTGATCAGATGGTCGATTCCACAGCAGGACATCAGTACTTGTGCTTAATGGATGCTTACCAGTGATATCATCAAATCCCTTTGGCTAAAGAAGATCAAGATAAAGTTAGTTTTGTCACCTCAGATGGGACTTTTTGCTATGTTGTTATGCCCTTTGAGCTCAAGAATGCAGGAGCTACTTACCAGTGTTTAATGGACAAGGTGTTTTCAAAACAGCTAGGCCGAAATGTGGAAGTATATGTAGACGACATTCTGGTAAAATCAAAAAGTGGCACCGATCTAATTGCCGATCTAACTGAGACTTTCTCCACTCTTAGGTCTTATGGATTAAAGTTAAACCCCCAGAAATGTGTGTTTGGGGTAAAAAGTGGTAAGTTTCTAGGCTATATGGTGACAAAAAGGGTATTGAAGCTAATCCAGAAAAAGTGAGAGCTATCTGTGAGATGTCTCCTCCAAAGAACCTTCAAGAGGTGCAACGTCTTGCAGGAAAAATCGTGCTTTATCACGATTTATCTCTAGATCCGCTCATATAAGTCTCCCCTTTTTTAAGATACTCCGGAAGGCTGATAAATTCGAATGGAACGAAAAATGTGGGGAAGCATTTGAAGAATTGAAAAAATACTTAGCTGAACTCCCTATATTAGCTAAGCCTCTGCAGGCAGAGAGGTTATTTGTCTACTTATCAGCAACTGAGGAAGCAATCAGCTCGGTTCTAGTTAAAGAGATGGAATCAGAACAGCCCCTATATATTACTTATCTCATGCCTTGAAAGATGCTGAGCTGAGGTATTCAGAGATCGAAAATTGGCTCTAATGTTGATCATAACAGCTAGGAGACTCAGGCCTTATTTCCTAGCGCATCCTATAACGGTGCTAACAAACAGCTCCCTGGGAAAAATACTCAGACGTGCAGATGTCTCTGGACGACTTGTCAAATGTACAACTGAGCTAGGAGAGTATGATATACAGTACGAGCCACTCGCGGCTATCAAAGCTCAGGCCTTAGCATATTTAATTGCGGAAACTCTGCATCCCGAGAAAGAAGAATTATGGAAAGCATTTGTAGATGGTTCTTCTTGTAATGAGGGAAGCGGGATAGAGGGGTTGTCTGATTTCTCCAACCGGAGATGAGGTATGTTTGGCAGTACGATTGGATTTCCGAGCTTCCAACAATGAAGCAGAGTATGAGGCAGTATTGACCGGATTAAGGGCTGCTCGAAATGTTGGAGCTAAGCGTATACAGGTCTTCTCTGACTCTCAGCTAGTAGCCCAGCATGAATGGGGCCTATGAGGGTAGAAACGAGAAGTTAATCCATTATGCAAGTACTATAGAAAAGATCAAGGAGGAATTTCTAGAAGTAACATTCAAACAGATCCCAAGAGAAGAGAATAGAAAGGCCGACAGCTTGGCAAGAATGGCTAGTACTCTCCGCACTTGGCAAAATAGAGAGACGTGTTTCAAGTTGAATTAACTCCTAGTCAGGATGTTCCATTGAATCTGTGGAAGAAAATGATTGGAGACAAGATCTCTTAGACTATCTTACCAATGCTAAGCTCCGACTGATACCAAAAAAGCTTATAGACTCAAGAAGAGGAGTCAGAGATTCATACTCATCGAAGGAATCTTGTACAAGAGGTCTTTTGCCCAACCACTTCTGCGTTGTTTGGGTCGAAAGAATCAGATTATGTATTAAGGGAAATTCATGAGTGGTGTTGTGGAAATCATCTAGGATCATATTTCTTGGAAAAGAAGGTGCTCCTTGCTGGATATTTCTGGCCTACAATTCAGAAGGACTCTGCTGCTATGGTTATATCATGTGAAAGTTGTCAAAGACACTCCAGGCTTCAGCATCATCCAGCTATGATGATGAAAGTCTTTGTGGCAGCGTGCCCATTTGATCAGTGGGGCATTGATATAGTAGGACCATTTCCAACTGGTAAAGCTCAGAAGAAATTTTTGATCGTGGCCATTGATTATTTCTCCAAGTGGGTGGAAGCAGAGCCATTAGCCAGAATCACAGAGAAAGAGGTCTTCAACTTCATCTGGAATAACATTGTTTGCCGATATGGGTGTCCCGACGAAAATCATCTCGGATAACGGAAGGCAATTCCAGGGAGCTCTGCTCAGGCATGGTGTGAAGAGTTAAAAATCCATCAGGCTTTCACTTCTGCTGCGTATCCTCAAAGCAATGGTCAAGTAGAAGTCACCAACAGGTCTCTG
The DNA here is from genome assembly GCA_907163345.1 of Haberlea rhodopensis. Classification (NCBI taxonomy): domain Eukaryota; kingdom Viridiplantae; phylum Streptophyta; class Magnoliopsida; order Lamiales; family Gesneriaceae; genus Haberlea; species Haberlea rhodopensis. Next base: position 19,679 of record CAJQUN010002528.1, on the reverse strand, counting down.
GTACAAAGCATTAAAACTAGGTTGGAAAGCAAAGGAAATTGGGTGGAAGAACTACCTAATGTTCTATGGTCATATCGAACTACACCAAGGACGGGAACAGGTGAAACCCCATTCAGCATGGTCTGTGGAAATGAAGCGGTACTCCCAGCTGAAATTGGAGCAGAATCATCAAGAGTGCATTTCTATGATGAACAAAACAGTGATAGAAGAGCTGATGACCTTGATCTAATTGAAGAAATAAGGGAAGCTGCGGCCATCAGAATGGAAGCTTATCGTAATCGTGTTGCACGAATGTATAACCGACGAGTTATTCAGAAAACATTCCAGGTCGGTGATCTCGTACTAAGAAAGGTGCAAGAGGTTCAAGTGGGCAAGTTAGACCCCAAGTGGAAGGGTCCCTTCAAGATTGTTGAAAAGCTAAGTTCAGGAGCTTATTACCTAGAAGGTCCTGATGGGAAGACATTGAAGAGACCCTGGAATGATTATCACCTCCGAAAATATTACTCATAGTTCAGCTCTTTTAATTTTGCAAAAATTGTTTTTTTTTTTTTGGGATGATATACTCTTTCATTATTTCAATACAAGTTTTATAATTTTTTCCCAGATATTGTGCAAGCAGGAGCACGTTTACGACGAGCTCAGCCCTTGTTACGCCAGGAGCAAGGGTTTTCACCCTACCTCAGGAGCACGTTTACGACGAGCTCAGCGATGGTTACGCCAGGAGCAAAGGTTTTCACCACTACCTCAGGAGCACGTTTATGACGAGCTCAGCCTTGGTTACGCCAGGAGCACGGGTTTTCACCCTACCTCAGGAGCACGTTTACGACGAGCTCAGCCCTGATTACGCCAGGAGCAAGGGTTTTCACCTTACCTGAGGAGCACGTTTACGACGAGCTCAGCCCTTGTTACGCCAGGAGCAAGGGTTTCACCTAAAAGAGGCCGAGCTACTTCGTGCTTGGTCCTACCTGTTTAATGTTTGCCATTACGTGGTAAATTATTAAACGGATCCGAGCTCTTTCGTGCTTGAGTCCTACCTATAATGTTTTCCATTACGTGGCAAATTATTAAAAGGATCCGAGCTCTTTCTTGCTTGGTCCTACCTGATTAATGTTTGTCATTACGTGGTAAATTATTAAGCGGATCCGAGCTCTTTCGTGCTTGGTCCTACCTATTTAATGTTTGCATTACGTGGTAAATTATTAAACCTATCCGAGCTAATGCGTGCTTGGTCCTACCTGTTTAAAGTCTACCATTACGTGGTAAGTTATTAAATATGGCCGAGCTAATACGCGCTTGGTCCTACCTGTTTAAAGTTTACCATTACGTGGTAAGCTATTAAACCTATCCGAGCTAATGCGTGCTTGGTCCTACCTGTTTAAAGTCTACCATTACGTGGTAAGTTATTAAACATGTCTGAGCTAATGCGTGCTTGGTCCTACCTGTTTAAAGTTTATCATTACGTGGTAAGTTATTAAATCTGGTCGAGCTAATACATGCTTCGTCCTACCTGTTTAAAGTTTACCATTACGTGGTAAGTTATTAAACATGTCGAGCTAATGCGTGATTGGTCCTACCTGTTTAAAGTTTACCATTACGTGGTAAGTTATTAAACATGTCCGCGCTAATACGTGCTTGGTCCTACCTGTTTAAAGTTTACCATTACGTGGTAAGTTATTAAACATGTCCGAGCTAATGTGTGCTTGGTCCTACCTGTTTAAAGTTTACCATTACGTGGTAAGTTATTAAACATGTCCGAGCTAATACACACTTGGTCCTATCAGATTAAGCTTCGCCACGCAAAAAAGACGTCAAAATAAGAACTGGCATTAAAGGAAAGAGCAAATCCGAGTACAGAGAGGAGTATTGACTCAGAGGGGGAAAAACATATCTAAAGGTCAGGGGGGGAGAGGCAGCTACTTTTTCTACATCAAGAAAATCCAGAGAGACGTCAGGCACAAGACAGCCATGTTCTTTAATCTGACTTAGACATCCCTGGAAACCAGCCTCAATGAAAGTGAGGAGCTTCTCCCCAACCAATTCCCCAGACTTTTGCTTCTCCTCAGCTGCCTCCTTCTGAGACTTAGCAAGCTCCTGCTCAGCAGAGTTAGCTAACCCTTTAGCTAAGGCTAGCTCATTGCGCCGCTCCCGCAGGTCAGTCTCATAATGACGTTTCTGGGCCTCAATCAAAGAGCGAGTCTCGGCCTCAGCAACGGTCTTCTTGTCAATCTGAGCTTAAGCTCAGAGACTTCCTTCTCGTGTAAAGATTTGGCCTCAGCAAGGGAGTCTTGCATAGTCTCGAAGACCTTGGCATCTTTTAAAGATTGTCGTCTGATGAACGATGCCCTTGATGTAAACTCCCCCATCAAGAGCATGGCCTCGGTCAGTCGGCTGCCAGTCCGGGTAATCCCGGTAAGCCTCCATCACCCGCTCACGACACCTCTTGACACGAGCTGGCGCACCTCCTTTCTCACCCGCAGATGGAAGGTCGGATGGATCAGGACGGGATTGAACTTGCCTCAATGGCTGAGCTTCTACAGCCGCAGACCCTGAAGACCCCCTGGAGCAGCCTGCCTTTTCCTAGATAGCCGAGCTACCTCCTCGATAGGACTCTCAGCCCCTACATCCACAATCGTCACCCCCTCGGCTGCTTGAGAATGGGCCTGTTTTTGTTTCCTTTTCTGAATAGCTTTCAACACTAAGGAGCTCATAACATCTCTATATTCTGTATAAACAAGTAAAGAGTTCAGTCAGACCTAACAAAAAACACTTGGAATAAAATAGTTGTTAAAACATGCTAGAACAAGTACCGGCTCTCCCCTCAAGGTCAGATCAGCCGGACTCAGCCCAACAAAACAAAGGAGATCCTCCACCAACAGCTTAGATGAATTAAAGCAGTGGCCTCCAATAGCGCTCATTACATCTAAGAAAATGGGGCTCTTTTTGAATTTTTGGGAGGAGAGGGGAGAGCCGGGAGATGATCAAGTCAATCAGTGCAGCAGACCCAGGGCCGAGAAGGTTTTACAAAAAAGAAATCATTTTTCCAATCCTTGATTTTGCTAGGATATCCCCCAACAAATGCACAGCCAGGTCGGCTGGTGACATACTAGGGTCCCTCATCCGATCTCTTGATATGGAAAAAGTAAGGTGGTCGTAAGGTAAGCCTAATGCCTAACTTAAAAATAACCACTAGGCTACACAAAATACGGAAGGAGTTGGGAGAGAATTGGCTAAGGCTGAGCTGATAAAAGCTACTGAACTCCTGAAAGAACTCAGGAAGAGGAAAACGTAAACCCCCTCCAGTTGGCCGCGGTAAAAGGTATAAAAACCTTCAGGAGGTTGGTGCGATCGTTGAGAAGAGGAAGGGGATATGAACTCATAATCAAAAGGGGCTTAGCTGAGCTGGCGTATTTTGGCCTCATCTGACTCGTTCAAGGCAGGAACATACAGTTCATACCAGGGATAATTGCCCGGAGGCGACCCCGATCTAAGACGAGGACTGGCCTCAGTTATTTGAAGGTCGGGTTCAGCTGAGGTCCTAGCTTCCTGGGGAGCCTCAGTTCGCACAAATTCTTCAATTGGCTCAACCCCCTCAGGGAGGGCAATCCCTTCGGGATAAAATGAACCATACTGATCTACCGCTTTAAGCTCCTCGTCAGTCAGAGGGGAAGGGAATAATTGATCAGGAGAAGACATTTTTAACAAAAAACAGCTGAGAATAAACGTACCTAGGAGTTTTCAGAAAGAAAAATGGAGAGTAATGCTAAAGAGGTCGGATCCGATCTATTTCGAAAATTCCAAAAGTGGACAATGAGGGACCAGGGGTGGTATATATATAGGGGGACCTCACCGAATCCTGGCCGTTGATCTCTGATGCACTGTACGGTCTAGATTAGCCTCGGGAATTGGGCAGGCAACCCAACGGTCGGATTTGGAATTCAAAATTCAAATTATTTAGCCGTTATTTCCCGCCTAAATTAAGTTTTGCTAGTTAAAAGAATTTGCACATCATGATAACTCAGCACATACGAGCTTCTGGTCTACAACGTCAGCTCGACAGGGATGAGGGACTATGATACCCCTAAATATGGACACCACCTGATGAGCCGACCTGACTCCGCGTTGTACTGCTTGACTTTCTTCAAGAGACCTCGTCTGTCCTTCCGAGCTCTTTATATAGGCCGACCTGTGGGGCCGACCTGTTCCACCTCACCTCTTGCCCCTCCAGTAACTTGTCGAGCGACCTCTTTTGAGACACGAGCTCATTGGCCGAGCTCTTCTCATTCTCTGCTTGTTACGTGTGCTCAACAAGGAAACTAAGTCTCCTAAGCTAGGTAAGTCCTAGATCTGCGGAGCAATATCAGGGATTTGATTGTATTCATAAGATCTGAACATATCTGGGTAAGATTCGGAAACATGGAAAGAGTCCTTGCTGCATGGCAACTCTCGGGTTTCCGCCTATAAATACCAGGTTTGGGGTATCAATTAAAATTAATTCATAATTACCTTTACCTACCCGCATATATTTCCTCATATTCTCTCCTGACTTGAGCGTCGGAGGGGACCCGCCGGAAAAACTTTCAGCCCCCTTCTCACTGTTGCTTCATATTTTCAGGTCATCTCAGAAGATATTTACTGACGTCCTTGCCGTTATTTTGAATATTGGAGAAGAAAGAGAGGTGAACCTCTTCTCTATTGATATCAGCAAGTCACCGCAATTTTAGGTGGTATCACCCATTTTGTTCCTCTAGAAACTCATTTTACCAGCCATATTGTTGCTGCCATTTTTATCAAAGAGATTGTTCGACTCCATGGCATTACATGCTCCATAGTCACTTGTCATGATCATACATTCATTAGTTCATTTTGGGAAAAGCTTTCCGCTTGCCGGGTACCACTTTGTCAATGAGCACGTCATAGCATCCTCGATCGGATGGCCAGACAGAGGTTGTTAATCGTAGTATTGAGATGTATTTACGTTGTTTTTCTATGGATCGCCGCCCTCTTGGTCTCAGTTTATACTTTGGGCATGCCTCACCCCATTTGAGTTTGTTTATGGATGTCCCGGCTCATCTATTTCCCGATACATTCTGGATGCCACAACAAATGTAGCAGTGGACCAAGCACTTCGTGAGAGGGATGTTATTCTGCAACAATTACAAGTTAATTTGGAGCGTGCTCAAATGAAAAATTCTGCCGACAAACGTCGTAGTGTTCAAGTTTCGACATAGGGGAGTTCGTTCGGGTCGGTTACAGCCTCATAGACAATTATCCTTACGAGGACGTTCTTCACCCAAGCTAAGCAAGCGTTTTTACGGTCCTTTTCCTATTCTACAGCTACCTAGTGATGCTAACATTCACCCAGTATTTCATGTCTCTTTGCTTAAGAAGTTTGTGGGCTCTTCAGCCCCACCGCCACAGAATCTTCATTCCCTTTCGGATGCTTCACATCCTATTCTCACTCCGGAGCACATTTTGGCAAGTAGAACTAGAGGTGTTCATTCGGTTCGATTTGAACCAAATCAAACCGAAATTTTTGTTTTTGAAATTTCAAAACCGAAAACTAACCAAAATTGTTCAGTTCTTTTTTAACCAAACTTTTTCGGTTCGGTTTTAGTATGAACCTTTTTTTTTTTGGGGAAATTGGATGATTAGTTGATGAAAATTCAACATGAATACAAAAAAGAATATATCATACATTGGATTAATGTCGATCACTCCCTATTTTGTATACATCATATAAGTAATATAATTATTAAAATAATGAGATATTGATAAATAATATAATATGATAAATTATATGATGTCTGATATAATTTAAATCGTGGATTAATTTTATTGTTTGGTATAATGATTAAAATACCCTAAAAATTGAATATAAATTTTGAAGGGAATTTCAAATTTTTTGGATTATAATATAGGGAATAAGTTGCGGAAAATTTCAAATTTTGAAATAGTAAAAAAAGTGGAAAATGATATATATATATATATATATATATATACAATTTTATTGGTTTTTAAATGTTTGTAAACAAAGTTGGATTACTAATTCTTAACTTCAAACATGAGATTAAAAAAAAATAATAATCCAATCATGCTCTAATGACATAACCAATCGCATCCATGAAACTATACGTGATTAACATCGAGATCAGAGAGCCCCCGCAGTTTACAGTTGAACAATACATGTTATTATCATACCACCGTTCTTGTAAGAATAGATTACCACATTACCGGAACTCAATCACAATAGCACAGAGAAGACTTCATAACATGTACATTTAAATAATGCCTTTAGAACATTTCCATGGGTTGCACAAGCACTCCATCGTCGGACCAACTTACTTCCTTTGCATTTGGTTCATTTCCAATTAATTGAAGAGGCACCTCTAAGGGTGGTGGGCTCTGTGAGAGATAAACAGTAATCAACTTGTGCTCATAGCTACTGTCATGGAGTGTCTTCGGACAGACATGATTAATTTTTTTTTTCCAGAAAGGAGTCTTTACATGTACTATTGATGTTTGCCTTGACCTTTCAAATTTTTAAATGTATTTTAAAAAAAAATGAAATCAAGAAGTTCATTATTTTAGATTCAGCTTCTCTTTAGAAAAAAAAAGAAGGGAAAGTGTGATTTAACTATCGCATCCAAACACAAACTTATACATATTTTTGTTAACGTAGCTTCGAAAAAGCCTTAGCGTTTTTTAAGCTAATAATAGCTTTTATATCTAAAAATCATCCATGATAGTAAAAGCTAAAGAAAAGTGGAGAGGAGTTGTTACCATGCAGCGAATAAGAGGCCAAACTATTCCATTGAAGAAAGGATGCGTCTTGATCTCATTTGCACCACTATTTGATCCTAAACGGCTGCCTGGATCTCGATTTAACAAGGCATGAATCAACTGCCTTGCTGCAAGACTCACCTGCAATTATTTTTTTGTATTTACTTCGACTTCAAGAACTGGGTATGGTTTTGCGTACAAATCTAAGCTAGTTGATTCTCATATAATGGACCAAGTTCATCAGAAAATATGTATGTACATGGCTATATATGCAGTATATTCTGCAAAATTCAAACAAAAATTCACTAATTTTTCTACCACAACCACCTATAAGGCTATAAATCATTAGACAGCTAAGAAACCGAGAGTTACTTAACAAGGTTCCAATTGTCATGCTTAGTAGAGTAAATAGTATTACCGGAATGCTTCTTCGGAAGGTTAGGTCTTTGTGCAGGATGTTGGCAAATGTTTCTGCCTATTCTTTCCTCTGAATGGCGTACGCCCATAAAGCATTCATAGAGCAAAATACCTGAATTTCAAAAATATTTTATAAGGTCAGAAATAAGCCTAAGTTTACTATCATTATTGACCATTACAAAGTTCTAAAGGGAAATGAACTTTTGTCAAACTTATGTAAAATAAGTCCAAATGGTTCCAAAAACAAAATGATGCAACCTAGAACTTTTTCAAACAAATTAAGGGAACATTTTTTTTATAGGAGGTCAACTAATTTGGAAAATATATCCAATAGCATAATTTCTTTAATGACATCTATAAACAAATTTACCTAACATATCCAAATAGGTTGAAAGGACACGAGGAAAAGAATGGAGATGACAAGAAAGTCGAGCAGAAATAATAGAAAGATCAAGCAATGGTCTTGGCCTCAGAAAAATACAGAAGACAACTCATGGAACGGAATTTTGTGGGAAGAACTGAAGAACAAAAACTCACAATTGCTTGAAAACTAGTTTTAGCTTTAAATGCTTAAAAATTTATACACTCAATTCACACTGCCCTTCAATCTCTGGAAACTCTGCAAGTTTTCAAACAAATTACATACACACAATGATATATCATTTTTTCTAAGACAATATATCCAAAAAAAGTTTTATTTTCATCAAAAGTGCCAGTTAATATTGCACGGTTACACATGAGGATTATGTTTCTCAGCAATTCACCAAAGATAAAGTTACCATCACCAATAGTTAATATTTAGGGTAAATTGCATAAAAACCCCTTGTGTTATGGTAAATATGCACCAAACCCCATGTATTAATAAAAAAAACCCCTTTTTGGACAATCGAAAGGGTTTTGTGCAGGAGTTACGAAAACAGAGGGTTTTTTTTTTGCCTAATTTATTTAACACATGGGTTTTGTGCAAGGTTTCAGAAAAAGAGGGTTTTTTCTGCCTTTTTATATACACATGCTGGTTTCATGCCAAATTTTTTGTTAACAAATGGGGGTTTCGTGCCCTAACATTTAATATACATTAACAATCATATTAAATTGATAAGAATTAGCATATCTTTATCTTCAATCAGAATGAAGAGTGTGTGAAAGGCTACGATGCACGAACACTGGCACGGCGACACTGACACGGACACGACGACACGGATTTTCAAAATTTTTAGGATACGATATGGTTGCGACACACCTGTATATTTTTATATATATTATACATGTACTATATTACAAAAAACTAATATTCACAATTTTTAAATTATAAAAGCAACAAAAATATACTTACCAAATTCAAGAAGCATATAAATAAATGTATGTAACTGAAATTATCATAGCATCGCTCATACTAACACCAAATACATATTACTTCAATTAACATAAAGTTTAACAAACACGTTCAAATAAAAGATAACATTAACAACATTCTTACCAAATTCAGAAAAGCATATTAATAAATGCATGGCATTGAAATCATCATAGTATCACACATACTAACAAGTAACACCAAATGATATTACTTCAATTAACAAAAAATTTAGCTAACACGTCCAAATTTAATCTTGGCCAAAAACTTTTAAATTGTACACCCCAAAAGTGTCATTTCTATGTCGAACATGCCGATCGGCCGTGTCGACATGGGTATCCGATTTTGAGGGAAGTGTCGGACACCGGTGTCATTTTTTATTTTTTTAAAAAAATTAAGGACACGCCACATGACGTGTCCGGCACGTGTCCAAGGAGTGTCGGTGTCCCAGAAGTGTCCGACACTATACCGAGTGATTTTTAGGAGTGTTCGTGCATCATAGGTGAAAGGGCCGTGAAATTGTTCAAATAAGTTTCTCATCTATGTGAATAAATAATTTAGAAATCATTTATCTGCGCATGCCTACCAAGGGTCCACCAATCTATAGCACCACTATGACCCAAGCCTTTAATGATTTCCTGCAATCAAGCCAACAATAGAATAATATTGAGACTGGAAACACAGTCAACGCTTTCCAAGATATTGACTATCAATATTCTTGAGTCAAAACCACTGAAAAAACTTTAGGAAACCTAAAATTTGTTAACAAAACATAATAAAGACTAATAAAAGGAAAAAAAAATACTTTCAAGAAAATTGGTCAAATTTTGAAAATTTGACAATGAAGATAACATTTCTCTAGAGAAAGGAAGGCTATTCGGAAAGTAAGTCAAATTGACAAAAATTAAATCTTGTAAATGGTATTGTCTACACTTTAAGGAAAAATCATCCAAGAGAGTTGCGATCAGAAGCATTTTAAAGGACGGACACCAACATTGGATTGCATTCATAAATCTTTGTATAATATCATGAAGAACCCTCATCGAATATCTTCAAGTTCATGACTAGGAGATCCTAAATAATAGCACATTTCGTCCCTTGCTTGGTTCCACGGAATATGATCAATGCCCTAACTATGTTCTTCAAATGGAAGAAAGAAATGTATTCCTATAAAACAAACAAATTGAGGCTTCTTACGAAGTAATTCTTAACACACCATTCTACTAATAAAACTGAATATCTAGAACTAGACTAGACACCTAGAAGAAGCTCATTAATCGGATAGAATTGGCTTCTTTAAGATGCTACAGTTACCATTTAACCGAAATATTGGACATGAGTACTCATAATATATAGAAGCTATGAATATATTATAATAATGCTCAGAATGCGGAAATCATTTCATGCTAAGTACTCTGATAAAATCAGATTCTTCGAAGTTAATTAAATTCATATTTAGTAGGCAAAATACTCTGGGAAATAACATTAATTAACCATAAAATATGAAAATTTCCATAGCATGCCAATGGATTAAAGAAAATGAGCAAATAAAATCAGAAACACGGAAAAGCCCATACTGGAGCAATGTATTCTTCAGTTCCAACAAAAGAATTTGATTGAGTACTTGGTTCTGCAAAAACTATTGGAGGAAGTTGATTCCTAGAGCTTCTGTTCTTCGGGGCAGGATGCTTTATAACCTGGAAGAAATAAGATTTTTAGTAAAAGAACTTCACTCCATTTTAGAATTTAGTACAAACTGGGTTCGCTGGATAAAGAACGAGCTATAGTAGTAGACCTCATATCCTCATACCATGCATTTAGAGATCGGTTATGATCACATGACAAAAAGTCTACATGTTTCTAGAGAGAAAGTCGTGTTGAAAGTGACTAGAATAAACCATAATTTGAATATCTTGGGTTTTGGCCTTTTATAACCCCATGCTCAACAACGGAAGATTAACATTTTTTAATTTCCTCCAGAAAAAAATATCCTGAAGAGACCGAAAAAGACTAAAATACGATCAAAGGTTTGTAGAGAAACTCGATCAGCCAAGGATCAACATATTATTTTAAGAGTGTTATAAAATGGAAAATTAGAATCGTAAATAATCATAAAAAAATGTCCGAACAAGATAAGCAATTATGAATTATCCAAGAGAAATTAATATGCTAGCAGTGTGCATACTTGAGGTTTGCAAGTTGTCTTAAATGACAGATCGAAGTCAGCTAATACAATATGTCCATCCTTCTGAAGAAGAAGATTTTCTGGTTTCAAATCCCGATAAATTATACCTGCAATGGCCCACATAGGAAAATCTAATTTATACCTACAATCAATGTTCAAGCAGAAAAATCACATGCCACTGAATAACATGTTCTATACCAGCAACTGAAACTGGGGAAAAGTAAACTCAATGTTTGTTCATGGTAAATACAGTGCAATAGAGTTTTTGAAAGTAAAAAAAATATACATTGGTAAATAACAATGTGATCTGATTCAGAAACATCAAATAACTGAAAGATAGGAGGTGACAGGACTAAAGAACTTGAACTAAGAAGCTGGATATTTTCCATGAATAACAGTTGAAAGGTGGGATTTAGCAGGTCTGTATAACCAGGACTAACTTCTGGCTTAGCATGATTCATACAGCATTGCATTGTATTCATAAAATTTTAACACTACGAGATACCTAAACAGTGAAGATATTCCAAGCCAATAACGACTTCTGCTGCGTAGAACCTGGAAAGTTTTTATGTACGAGTATTATTCAGAGGTCATGAGTACCACATATACACATGGATATTTCAGATGCAGTTAGCTTTATCTCAACTGAAGGTGAACCCAAAAGTAATTATTCAACAGCCCAAATATTTCTGAGACACCTGGTACTCAATGAACAAATTTGCACATGTTTTACTTCGATCAAAAGGTACCAAGCAACATGGAGATAGTTTTTTATTAAAGAGACCAATTTAATATTTTTAGGCAGTTCAGTATGTGTTGTAGAAATATTCGGTAATTATTTAAATAATAAAAAAGATGAGAAGACAATACGTCCTGCAAAACATCCAAGGTAGATAAAAATTTAGAAGTTTCTTCAGTTACTTCTAAAAAAATGAATTTGAAATGAGTTCAAAGTGAAGATTTATCAAAACGACTATTTTCCTTTTGAATTGAATTGGTAAAACAAAATCATAAATACAATTTTTTTTTTAACAAAAAAATAAAACGCTTGAAAGATATGTTTTAATTATATGTTTCTTATTGAAATTTCATTTCGAAGGACATCCTAAATTACTTCTCTCTTGAAAAACAAAACAAATGTGTTTTCTAAACAGACCACCTTGTATAATAAGTATGATAAAATACTACACACTAATGACACCATTTTTACGTTCGAAGGAATAAATTAAAACACATCTAACTTTTTTTCACCCTGTTAACTCACATCATCCCAAATCAAAAAGTACATTCATTTGGTGGCAATTCTAGGAGAGATATAATATCGTGGTAAGATCTCTATCCCCATTTACTCGAAATGTTGAGGCAGTTTGAATGAGATTATAAGGGTTGTATATGGGGCTTTTCTAATAACTTTGGTAATTATTATCAGTTACCTGTGGCCTTCAAGTCACGGCATCACGATGAAGGAAAGAAAACAGTCGCCATTATCTCTAAATTTCAATTAAGCATGTAACAATTACCTGGCTGAGTCCTTCGTTTAAAATTTTCAAGGTTTCCTGTGTGTGTGTCAAGCAATGCGTATAACTCTCCTCCGGATATAAAATCTGTTATCAAACATAAACATGCGTAGGGTGTCTGGACACAATTGTAAAGATTATCAGAAAAAATTAAAAGAGAAAGGGTGATTATGCATAAGGCCATTTGTTAAAGAGAATATATATCTTATAGGCAGCTAACACAAATTACAAAAATGTCCCATGGAACTGCACGTTAGTTTGACATTGAAAGTTAGCTTGCATCCATGATGGAATCTTTGAGTACTTTGCGGCTTTTGATTCTTAAGAAACAAAGAACCTCAAATGAAGCTATCGACGGAACACTGTCTAAAATGAATTTATCATTTGATGTAATAGCAAAAGTATATGTTATTTTTCCAAATACTAACCTAATGTGTGCTCCAAGCTATGAAGGGTTATTGTTTCATGTTTCGCTTTAAGAAAATCATTTTCATTTTCGAATTGTGAAAAACAACATATTTCACCTCATTCTCTAATTTATTTTCCCAAAGGAAATTTGCACCCACTTTCACATTTTCCCCAAACAATAATTATTTTCGAATCAACTTTTTACTATTTTTGAAATAGTAAAAAGTTTTTTTTTTTGTATGCCTGATAAAAAACACTCTCTACTATTAATTTATATTCTTAATACAACCATATTTAAAATTTTAAAAGTATCCCAGGAGCTCTAACAAAAAATAAGCCATCGTACTTTAACATGGTTGACATCTAAAGTTAAAAAGGTTTTCATTCCATTTATTAAATAAACAAAACAATCTGCCATCACAGTCCCAAGTAATTTTCAAAAAGAGTTTTTAGAGAGATGATATCGAAATGAATTAAACCAAACATAGCCTTAGCTACTTAAATGAAAACCAAACATAGCCTTAGCTACTTATATTTCAGACATTGTTGTATTCATGCCCATATAATCCTTTACCAGAATGCAAATAACAAACGATCAATCAAGTTTCAAGAAACGAGAACTGAAAAGAGGTGTACAGAGTGGGAAGAATGGATGATCCAAGAGCGAGTTATAATAATTTCTATGAAATGCATGCATATACCTACAAATTAACATTCACAAGATCCTGAACTGATCATATCTCAAATATAAAAGTATCATTAAATTGTGAATACCAGATATTAAATTTGTGATACGAACAACTATGAGACTAACATAGGCTGCTACCCGGGCCGGGTCAAAACGGACCCGGCCCGGATTCGGACCGTTAAGTCCGGTCCGAAACCGGAACCGGACTTAACGGTTCCGGATCGCCCGGAACGGTTAGAAACCGGTCCGGGGCGGTTCGTTCGAAGAACAAACCGGTAGGACCGCCGGTTCCGGTCCTACCGGTCCGGTTCCGGTTCCGAAACCGGAACCGGTAGATTATAAAAAAAATATAATAAAAATAAAATTGTTGAAGGCAACGTTAACATTTGTTAACGTTGCCTTCAACGTTAACAATGTTAACGTTGCAACGGCTCTTAGCCGTGCCAACGTTAACTTTTATTTTTTTTTTTAAAATTTTTAATAAAAAAAAAAAAACTATAAAAAGGGGATGTTGTGTTGTGTATGTTTCATAACAATTCTTGTAACGAAAATTACTTCACTCTCATATTTTTTCTTCATTGTGCTATTTTAACAATTTACTTATAGTCTTATATCATAATGGCATCTTCATCTAGCAGTGGTGCTGGTCGTAGCCGGGGTCGTAGTCGGGTCTCGTTCCGGGTCGTCTATCACTGAGTTCATCTTCTGCAATGAATTGCCTGTGCCAATTCCTGAGTTAAATGAAAGTTATGATTTTTTTTGCTGACCTCGATGTTGGGGTTCTTATGAATGTCGAACCACAACAACCCCAAAAAAACCTGCCGAAAACTTTGTTGCCCAAGCCCAAGAAAGACAACATGTGGAGTCATCCGGAGCCACATACAGCAGCAAGTAGACTACCTCGTGCCCAAAAGAAGTAAGATATGGGATCACTTTGAACTCGGTCAAAAAGAAGGTACATGAATCTGTTTGCAATATGTAATTATGTAAGAATGTCCAGTATTCATATATAAGCCGTGGTTCCAGTTGGAGGCACCGGAACATTTAAAAAACACTTAGTAAAAAACATAATTTTGATGAGACAACAACCATTAAGTCGAGAAGCAACACAGCACACATAAATAATGTTCTTACTGGCACGAATTTTATTTTAACCTGCTGAAATTAATCGTAGGTCACTTGTTAGATATGTGATCAGATGTGAACTACCTTTTTTTACAAGCTGAACGTGCTGGTTTTATTGAATTTGCTTCGTCTATACAACCCATGTTTAAACATATATCCAGGCACACACTAAAAGAAATTGTATGGACGTATTGTTGAATATAGAAAACATTGTTTCAACATCTTTCTCTATTGGCCTTGTTAGGTTAGTTTAACAACTGATATTTGGACAAATGTAATTCTGATTCATAGCTTGTTGTCACTTGTCATTGGATTGATGATAATTGGTGTATGCAAAAAAGGATTTGTTCTTTAGATGAGTTAGATTGTGCACATACTGGTTATGTAATTGCTAAATGTATTCACACTTGTAGACATTATGGAATTCAGGATAAGGTATTTTCATCACATTAGACAATGCTGCGAATAACAATGCTGCGATGCGTGATTTAAAGACCTATCTTAAACCAATGCTTGATGGTATTTTTTTTCATGTTAGATGTGCATGTCATGTGATTAATTTGGGGTTAAAGTTGGTTATGAGGACAATCACTCAGCATGTATTGAGAAAATGAAATACTGCGCTAAATGGTTACGCACGAGCCGTGTTAAGCGTGATTGGAAACAATTATGTTTATCTAATGGTTTTAAGCATCTTCTTTTTCCATCACCAATAGAAATAGGTGGAATTCGTTGTACAATTTGTTGAATGCTATGTTACCTTACAAATATATTTTAACTCCATTTTATAATTCATATCAATGCCTGATAGCGATGAAAGTATTTATTTGACTGATGAGGATTGGGAATTTGTTGAAAATTGTGTATCATTGTTAGGTACTTTCAAAGAAGCGACGGAACGTTTCTCTGGTGTACTTACTTCCAACTTCCGTTTATTTTCTTCCTTTAGTATTTAACATGTTTGATAAATTTATAGAATTTAGAGATGACTATGACTTGCATGCTTTTGTTAATGCAATGGAAACTAAATTTATAAAGTATTGGGAACAAATCTCACCCGTGCACTGCTCGCAACATTGCTAGATCCTAGTCAATGTTTATCTTCATTTGAGATTTTTTGAATATTATGCTAAATTTTGGGGAAGGTTGTTGACGATCAAAAGACGTCTACAATGCAATCTCTCCAAAATATGTTTCAATGTATATATAATCAACAGGCAAGTGAATCATCGCAACAAAGGCCTGTTGAAGAACAACCCCAAGCTCAATCTAAAGGTGGGGCAATCAATTTGCTTAGATTGCTGGGCAGGAAAAAATTATAGGGAAAAGGACCTTCTACTAGCACGTCGACTGAGTTGCAAATTTATCTGAATTATCAATTTCTAACCGAAGACAACTTCGACGTCTACAATGGTGGAAGTCCAATGCAGCACAATTCCCTATCTTAGCCAAAATGGCTAGAGACGTGTATGCTGTACAAGCTTCAAGCGTCGCTTCTGAATCGGCATTCTCAACACGCGGCCGTATTATTGGAGACTACAGAAGTAGTCTATCAGCTGATTCGTTATGCATGCTCACGTTACTTTAAGATTGGTTTGAAGCAGAATGCAAAAATAAGAAGAGATGGGGACGGTTGACGAATTCGTAAATCATTATGACGAGCAAGAAGAAGAGATAGCCAAAACAATACTTATCAATTATGAAGACTGCTAAGTACTAAATTGTAATATTTTTTTATTTAGATTTTCAATTGTCATGTCTTTACAATTATTTGTATGCTAGAAAAGTATTTAAACAACATAGACATGTTTAAATAACCCATAAAAATTGTTAAATTTCTAATCCCTTTTAAAAATTACCACTTTATTTAGATTTTTTTTTTTTTTTAAAATGAGGCGTAACTACGCCACTTTGGAGGCGTAGTTACGCCTCTTAAAAAAAAAAAGCCGTAGCTTAGGCGTAGCTACGCTGAATGGGGCGTAGTTACGCCTAATTAAAAAAAAAAAAAAAAAGCGAAAATCCGATAAACCTCCGAATCAAACCGGAAACGGTTGGAACCGGAACCGGTTCGATCCGGTTCCTTACCGGACCGGACCGGTTCCGCCCATAACGGGGCCGGAACCGGCCGGTTCCGGACTGGACCGGACCGGTTCCAACCGGTAAGCAGCCCTAGACTAACACGTGATAAACACATAATTCCTTTAGCACAAGTTACTAGGGAGATAAAACACTCCCAGATTTATTTAAATTAGTGCAAACTTCATGTTTTTCTGAATTTACATGGTTAACAATACAGTCAGCGAAGTCATTACAAAGAAAGAGTTGACCACATCTATACCTTATTACGATTAAGCATCATGGATTATCCATCGCCTCATAGCAAAGCGTTGATCAGTACCTATTAGTCTACCAAATGAACACTGCAGAGAAAATTTGGGCTTGCATAAGCGAAAAATTCAATTGAAGCCATCACTGAGAGGACAGATAATTCTTAAGGAAGATAGCATAAAACACTTTTGAAAATTATTTTATTGTTTTTACAAAATAATAATTTACACTGAGAGAAGGTGAATAAACAAAAAAATAACCATGTGAACCAGAAGAAGATAACATAGTACTCCAAATGAGAAAACTAAATAAATTATAGAAGACAATGCAGAACCAACCTTCTGTCAAGAACTATTTTAGTGAATATGCTTTCCTTTACGTTCTATTACATCACCTAGTTAACAACTCTATTGATTATTACAATTCGATTCACTTTTGGACAAGTATACTTGAGCTTGATCATGAGCTCGAGAAAGTTCTCACAAGCTCATGGGTAGGATAACAACCCTCGACCTTAACAATGGAGAGTAGATACTCATGTAAATGACACAACTAACTTGAGACTTACATAGGTACTAGATGACAAAAACCAAATAAAACTAGGAAACAAAAATATTTCTCAAAAGATGCTACTACTTTAAAAAGTAGGACTTCTTGTCATATGTTTGCCTGAAACAATTTTGGTCCCAATACAAAAAACATTAAATAAAATTTTATCACTTCCCCAAAAGTTTTATACCATCATACTAGACACTGCAACCCAAAATTGAACTTGTCCAAAAAGTTCGAGCTCATGGGATGCGGCATGATCAATAATTTTATACTTAACAAATATAATTCTCTTTTCCATCATATGGACACAAAACTGCAAGTAAGTACCGGTGTGAATGCTCCTCGTTATGGTTAAAATAAGAACGGTAAGGTGGAAGGGGGTGGGGGTGGGAGTGGGGATGGGGTGTGGTGGGGGGGTTGGTTTGCAGAAAGTAGAAGAAGAATTATTCACTGTCAGAGAAATCTTATCACAAGACAATCAGAAATTTGTACGATAATATGCAGTTTGATGACAATAAGCATATATGTTAATCAATTGCAATGTTCTGAAAGTTGTCAAAAACTTCCTATGGTTATCATTTAGAGATTTATCTTAAGTTGTCACCAACACTGAATGTGCCTATTAAAATTGTCAACTTAAATGACAAAAGGTAAATTCCTATGCATGTAGAGATTTCCAGCATACTCAGATTTACTTAATACTTGTTACCAGCAATGAATGTGCTTATTAAACTTGCTATCCTAAATGGCAAAATGCAAATTCTAGGTAACCAGTGTTTTTAGTACTTACACTAGTGTAAGTACTAAAAACTGGCAATATATCATGATTAGGAAAACAGTGTTTATAAATCAGTTTCACTTGTATCACTTCTTCCAGTGTCGCCACATCCCAAAGGACATATTGGTTTGAAGTGATTCAATCCAATAGTTTCACCAGTTTCAGTAATCTACAAAAATGAAAAGTAGAAGTAAGATTTGCTAACATATAATAAAGAGTAACTATATCGTGCTTTTACCTAGTTAACCATAACTTTTAAGCTTCATTCCTCACAAACCATACTTGGTGAGGCTGAATGGTGATTACCAAAAGGAAATTAATTTCTGTTCTACTAACACATCGGTGATCAGCTTAACAATGATTTAAGTGCTAGATTTATTTAAGAACTCTTTATTCAAATTAAGCACTTTAATTTGATAATTTTATAAAGCCTTATCAATATTGTAATAGATTTTTGTTTGATTTGCTTTGATGTAGTTTGAGAAATATATACAGTTTTACATTCCACCAACATAAAGAGGTGATCATTGTTTTCAAAATTCTTAAGAGAGTAAGAGCTAGTATTTGATCATGTGATAGTGGACGTAGGCCAAGTAGCCAAACCACATAAATCTTGATTTCTGTTTGTCGATGGTTTTCTTCACTGTGTAGCTCAAAATTTGTCTTTGTATCATACCAGGGCTCAATTAAAACATTCAGACATAACTCCCCTTAATATTTCCATCATTTGATTATATATACTTCCAGAGGATTCTTGTACAAAAAACCACCAACATACACTACGGGTACAAATTTAAGGGCCCCATATCTGGTTTTCATCCTACGCATGAAAGGGATAATAAAATATAAATTTTTGTTGTAGCCAACTTCCAGCATTAAAACTTTGGGATGGAGCTAGTGATATTCTAACTCTTCAAAAACTTGAAGAAAACATCTTCAGATTTGCTTGAATTGTCAGGTCACATCCTTCATCATATGGATTGAACTTTTAAAACTAATTCAAGGTCAATTGTTATACCTTTCTTATCAATGCCCATTCAACACTATCCTTTTTATGGGGCTTTGGAAGCACAGGATGAGAATGTATGGCCCACAGGTCTTCTGGTCTCTGAAAGGTGACAAGATAGTGTGCATCAGCAAAAAAGGAAAATGAGACGTTTGTCTTTCATAGCATTCTATATTAATATGTTTATCGCTGTATTAAAAACCTTATTTTCCATGTATTCACATCGAAATGCAGGAAACATGTATACATATTAATACGAAGCTTATAGTTGGCGGCAGTTCAAGGATAGAGAGAAAAGAATAACCTACCAAGTTGGCATCAGGAAGTTCTCGTACAGCTTCATCGACATTTTATGCTTTGTAGCTTTGACCTGGCAAACAAAATCCAGCCGATGGTAATTTAAGTTGAACTTGAGGAAATAAAATTGAACACAACAAAAAATTAAAGGAGAAACATAAGGGTAATACTAAAAGAATAATCGTTATGATTGATACAAAACTATGCGTGCTTTGTCATTGTATGTCAGACGGATAGAAAAGTCAAT